>VDFB02000214.1:0-27838 GCA_007258455.2 Sequoia sempervirens
AGTACATTACAAGAATTGGTACAATTGTTTTTGGATACATTCTTAGTTTGTATGTAGAACAATGAAATTTAATACTTCTAAGCTTGAAATGCAACCAAATCTAAAGGCTTTTCGCTCTGGCATCTATAATGGGTTTGAAGGAAGTTGGAGGAAGATCCTGGCATGAAGAAATTTACTCAGAGTATAGTTTATACTTTTATCCTTTAGGTTGATACTCATTGCAATGCTTGTCTTTCTCACCTGTGATAAACAATGCATTTTTTCTATCATTTTTGAGATTGAATGTGTTTTTGTGTTGACAACCTACAAGTGAAGGAAATAAAAGTATCTTTGTTTATTAAATTTTTTTATAGTGTTGGTTAGTTGATATGGGTGAATGTTATTATTTGAATCCTCGGTAAATTTGAATGTACAAACAAATGACATTTGAAAATCTACTTACCGGTTTATTTGAACTTAATATTTATCATCTCTACTCTTTGTACTTATTTTCTAAAAGGAAACCTCATTTTTTGAAGATGGTAAGAGATCCTTCTTATTTTAAATTTGATGTGTCTACCATGTAATGCCTCACACATATGAAACACAAATCTGGTAAATGAAAGTGATATTTTCTCTAGCCATTTAATTTTGTGGGGTATGTTGGAATATTATTGTCATTGATGTCAAAAGAGGGATCAGAAGTGAGATGGAACTGATCCTACAAGTGAGAAGGTTGGAATTAATGTAAAAGTTTCATTGATGTCATGAAGACTAGAAGATCAATGTGTAGAAGAATTGGTGCAGAATGTTGAAGATAGGAGCATGTATCTACAATTGTTGCAAAGTTTCTCAAATTTTGCATTATTGTCATGCAATATTAACATGACATTGCAAAAGGTTCTTCTGGGTGTCTGAAGAGGAAAGAGAGTGCAGATTCGATGAGGTCTTTCTGAGAGCTTCTCAGAAACACAAATTGCAGGTCTAGAGGTTGAAGGGTGTGCTTTGAATGGTTTTATTTGTGTTCTCGGATAGAATTAGGGTTTACTGGTTAAACCCTAGGGTTGCAGTCATGGTGTTGTAAAAAGGATTTCTATTTTGATGTTGACTATTTATCGCAGGTTCTTGATTACTTAAGTTGCGACTTAAGCCTTTGATGTCATTTGGGGAATTAGCTCCTTCACCTTATGTTTACCAACCTAACAAATATTCAATAGCTATAATATTTCCTAAGTCGCAAATGAAATATTTGTCTTCGCTTGATCATTGATGGAAGTCAAGCCTTAGAGATCAGACGATGCCCACAGACTCTGTTAAGTTTGTGTTGGGTTCTAGCTAAATCCCACAGGGTTAGCGGAAAATGGTGGAGATTAATCCATGATGGATAAATGATGATCGTTGATGTCTAGTGGGACCTATGAAGGCAACATACGAATTTATTGGAAGGTGACATTAGAGGCGTATACGTGGCAGTTACCTGCATACCCCGCTGAGAATTCAGTAAGGCTCGATCAAGACCTACAGGGATAGTAGGGAATGGTGAAGATTGATCAATGTTAATCAGACGATGACAGTGGATCATGGTGAAGGCTGACAAGTGGCGAAGAGAGATTGCTCAATATGCCAATTCACATCGTTGTTGCAAATTAGGTGGTGATGACATGGAGGACAAATGGACATCGGTAGGACCATAGTATGTGTCTCTTCAACAAAGTGATATGATAGATCAACGATGGAGATTTATACAACTGTTTATTGGATGGTTATATTTTAAAGTTATGATGATGAATGAAGAATGCAAGATCATGGTGCAAAGGTTGGAGATTGATGGTCCAGATTTAAACAAGGAAATCATGAATGACTAACTGCGTGTAAATGGGGTTCCACCTGCAGACCAACTTGAAGATAGAAATTTATTGATCTACCTACCTCAATGATAGAAGTAAGATGATTTTATGCATAGAATGGAATAATAGATTGTCATAGATCAAAAGATAAAGATCATATTGAATGGTCAGGATAATGCATTGAATGCATAATTAGATTTTAGGGTTTGAAAGAGAGAATGAAGAAAAAATATCTATATCAGAATTAAATGTTATGTGGCTCGATGTAGAGGTATAGTGATATTTGATAAACCTTATCAGATGTCTTTATGATGAGTTGGATGACAACGTATAGCTCGATGTACAAGTAGCTTACTGGTGAAGTTTGCAAGTGAAGGAAACCCTAGAAAAACATTTGAGAAGATCTGGACAATAGGGAGAATCTTGAGGTAATGATTGCAAATTGGTAAAGAAGGGAGACAATTAAGTATTGTCTAAGTGTTGAGTCTACAAGTGAAGAGAAGGGTGAGAAGTCAGTTAGTGCATAGTGTGTTGAAAAAAGAGATGTACTGTTAGATATGCAGTAGAGAAGAGAGTGAAAAGTAAGAGAGAGTACATAGCAGATGGAATGTGTTGTTGAGAGTGTAGCTTCGGAAACATAAAGTAAGTTGCAGTAAGTGCAACAATGTATTGCATGTATTGATGCATCTCAAGTTTATGTAGAACCATTTATATGCATAATTGAGCTTTAAGTTTTATAAGAGGTTGTGGCCTCATTTGTACTGAGTTGGTGCTCAGAGTAAGGGATTGGTGTCTCCTTGGAGTTGGTGCTCCTAAATTAGGGAGTTGATGCTTCCTTGGGTCAGTGCCCTAAAATATTGTAATTGAAATTCATTGCTTGTGAGGATGGATTAGGACAATAGATCCTAGCAGCATTTCTCACTGTGGTTTTTCCTATCTTGGGTTTTCCATGTATATCATGTGTTATGTGATGTGTTGTTTGCTTGGTTATAATTTTGTATCACATGCTCAATATCTACACATTAAGGGTTAAAGAAAGTACCTTTCACAAAAGGTTTTAACAAGGCTATAATTTGTAATATCTATTGATTCACCCCCCCTCTCAATAGACTGTTGTGTTCCAACAATTGGTATCAGAGCCCTAGGTTCCCTAGGAGAATCTTAACCAACTTGGGTAGGTCCTTGACTTTGTGAACACAAGTGGCCAATCAAGAAAGCACCTCCTCAACCAAGGCACCTAAGTTTGATGGAACAGATTATGCCTATTGGAGCTCATTAATGAAAGGATATTTGGGATCCTTAGGTTTTGATCTATGGATGTCAGTTGTAAATGGATATACACCACCTTCCACACCCCCTATTGATGTTGTAGCCAAAAATGACTTTGAGAACAATGAAAAGGTATGGTTTGTTATCATGAATAGTCTATCTAGGTTTGTGCATAGAAAATTTATGTATTGTAAGAATGCACAAGATGTCTAGGATACATTGAAGAAGATTTATGAGGGAGATGACAAGGTAAGACTGGAAAAGATGCAAATACTAAAAGCAAGATTTGAAGGTCTAAGAATGATAGAGGAAGAAAAAATTGTAGACTATCTTATGAGAGTTAATGATATTGTGAACTCTATCAAAGGATATGGAGAAGAGATGAAAGAGGATGTGGTTGCACTAAAAGTTCTTAGGTCAATGACATAAAAGTATGATTCTAAGATCTCATGCATAGAAGGGAGAGAAATAGACAAACTATCTCTAAATGAACTACATGGCATATTCACAGCCTATGAGATGAGGATGAGAGATGAAGAACCATCTAGGAAAGAAGTTGCTTTCAAGACTGTCAACAAGGAGAAGGATGTGGACCTCCCAAAAGGGACAAGGCAGAAATGAATCCAACTGAGGATGATGAAATTGATGAAGAAGAGGCAAACTTCTTTAGAAGACTAAGAAGAGGATCCAAAAAATATAAAGGTAAGCTTCCCTTCAAATGTTTTGAATATGGTAAAGTAGGTCATTTTTCTACAAAATTCCCTTACAATAAGAAAGACAACTCCAAACTAGAGGTAGATGATAAGATGAAGAAACCCTACTACCCTAAGAAAAGGAACTTTCAAAAGAAAAAGAAAATTCTATACATCTAAGAAGATAGCAATGTATTAGACTATAATAGCTAAGATGATGAAAAAAATCGTGCCTTTATTGCTAGAAACCATGAGTTTCTCTTTATGGAAAAAGAGTCTGAGGAGCAAAAGAATAAAAAGGTTGAGATCTTCCTGAAGAGGGTGAAGAAGGAGTAGTTGACCTAGAAGGAGAACTCATATGTGCTCTCTAGATGAGATAGATGATCTCAAAGATAAGATTGAGAAGTTAAAAAGGGAGAACAAGTAGCAGAAGAAACTTGCACATAAAGAGTCAGATAAACTAAGCAAAGAACTAGAAGAATCTACCCAGAATGTGGTAGATTTGAAGTTGAAGCTAGAAGAAGCCAAGAGAGCAGAGGATGTGATTAAGACCAAGCTCCAATATGAAGAAGACAAATGCATGAAGCTTGAGGAAGATATTGTTGCTTTGAGAAGAGATCTAGAAAATAAAAAAGTGTAGATAAAGAAAGGACCCAAACTGAAAAGTGGCTCAAGCATTCTAGATGAGTTACTGAGCACCCAGAGGCCTGCAACTAAAGAAAAATCAGGCTTAGGTTTAGAGAAAGGAAAAATTCCTTTGTTGATGCCTCTGCAAAGCTATATGAAAGTTAGAGCAAAATAAAATTCTAGGTCTATTAAGGAAAATAACTACAAAGGAAGTGACTGCAATGAGAAATCTGTAGAGAAGGAGAAAAATAAAGATGAAAAAAAGCCTGCCATAGACAAGAAGGATAACCAATCAAATCATGTTCACCAAGAGAATAGGCAAAGCTTCAAGAGGACTGATGCTAATGGGTTTACTAAGGTGAGAAACTCAATAAGATGGATGCACCCTAGACCCCCTCCTCCAGTACTAAATGCCATGACCAGGTATTCCACATACTTCTATGGATATTGTTATTCATGTAATCAATTTGGTCATAGGGCTAGGGAGTGTAGAATCATTCCTAAAAGGAGTACAAATATTGAAAGCATAAATTCATTTGCTGCTTTACTTGATATGAATATAGGGTGCTATAATTGTAATAACTTTGGTCACATAGCTAGAAATTATAGAACACAGTTTACAAAGCCAAATGTTCAGAATGAGAAAAAGATCTTACCTCCTAAGACAAACAAAGAATCAGATAATAAGGAGGAGATAGTAGAAAGGACAGAAAGGAAAACTAAGAAAGTGTGGAAAGAAAAAGGAGAAATCTCCACACAACCATTGATTGCACAAAAAGCTCTACATGCCAAGAAGTAAAATCTATGGGTGATAGATAGTGGTTGCTCCAAACACATGACTGGAGATAAGAGCAAGTTCATCAAACTCAATAAATGCAATGGATGATCTATGAGTTTGGGTGATAACACCGCAGTCAAAATATGTGGTAAAGGAATCTTAAGTTTAGATGGAAAAACTCCCACAAAAGATGGCTTGTATATTGAAGGTTTAAAGTACAATTTGTTAAGTGTGAGCCAAATGTGTGACAATGGTTATAAAGTCACATTTGATTCAAAAGGTTGAAAAATTAGAAAGAATGGAAAGATAGTTGCACAAGGGTTGAGAATCGACTGTAATCTTTACAATCTTGCTGAAGTAAAAGGCCAAAGCTATCTAATTGGACAAGCTGATGAAATATGGTTATGGCACAGAATATTAGGCCATATAAACTTTGACAACTTGGTAAAAGTGAGTTCAAGAGGATTGGTCATACATATTCCTAAGGTAACAAATCCTACAAACATCATATGCAAAGAGTGCCAATAAGGAAAGCAAACAAAGACTAGTTTACCAACTAAAGAATACTCAACCACAAAGCCTTTATAGCTAGTTCACACTGACGTATGTGGAACCACAAGAACAAGAGGTCTAAAAGGAGAAAGATACTTTATGCTACTAATAGATGACTATACAAGGATGAAATGGGTAACATTTCTAAGGGACAAGTCACAAGCATTTGAGAGATTCAAAATATTTGGAAATATGGTTGAGAAGGAGATAGGAAGGAAGATAAAATGTTTAAGGTCAAACAGAGGAGGAAAATTCACATGTGGTGAATTTGTTGATTACTATGAGGCACATAGAATTAAGACACAATATTTGGCACCAAGAACTCCACAACAAAATGGAGTAGTAGAGAGGAAGAATAGGTTTGTGTAGGACATGGCTAGAATGATGCTAAAAGAAGCCAAATTAACTGATAATTATGCAGAGAAACGATACATACTGCAGTATACATTTTGAATAGAGTTCAAATACGAGTACATAGTGATAGTACTCTCTATTAATTGTGGCATGGTAGACCTGCATCTGTGAAATACTTCAAAATATTTGGAAGTAAGTGCTACATAAAAAAAGAATATGAAAACTTGGGAAAGTTTGAATCAAGAAATGATGAAGGAATATTTTTAGGATATTCCACTCAAAGTAAAGCCTAAAAATGCTATAACAAAAGGCTAGAAAAGATTGTGGAAAATGTCAATGTGAATATTGATGAAAGTATAAAACATATCAAGTCTGATCAAGATCATTTTGATGATGCATTAGACTGTGAAGACAATGTAGCAAATGATGATGAACCTGAGGAAATAGAAGTAGAGAAGGCCCCTGCAAAGTATGTTCAAAAGGACCATCCAGTAGATCAGATAATTGGGGACAAAAATGAAGGAGTTCAAACCAGAAGGAGAATTGCAAAGAACAAAGAACAAGTAAATTTTTCTCTCCTATCACAAGTTGAACAAAAAAGTTTTTCTGAAGTTAGCAAGGATGAAAATTGGATAGAAGTTATGGAAGAAGAGTTAAATCAGATTGAAAAGAATAATACATGGGAATTGGTACCTAGGCCTCCATGAAAAAATGTGACCGGCACCAAATGGGTGTTTAGAAACAAGCTAAATGAAGATGGAATAGTTGTAAGAAACAAGGCAAGATTAGTGTGCAAAGGATATGCACAGGTTGAAGGCATTAATTTTGAGGAGACATTTGCACCTATGGCAAGACTAGAGGAAGACAAAATGTTTCTTGCATTTTTAGTCCATAAAGGATTCAAAGTGTATCAGATGAATGTCAAATCTACATATTCTTGAATGGAAACTTAGAATAAGAAGTTTACATAGAACAACCAAAAGGTTTTCAACTATCAGAGGATGATGATTATGTTTTCAAATTGAGAAAGACCTTATATGGTCTAATACAAGCACCTAGGGAATGGTACTCAAGACTAGACCATTACTTGCAGCAACAAGGATTCAAAAAGGGATGTGTAGACAGTAACCTATATTTCAAATCTGAAGGTCAGCACATAATTATAGTTGTTTATGTGGATGACATCATTTTTGGTGGTAGCAATGATAAACTGTGTAAAATATTTGTTACACACATGCAAGATGAATTTGAGATGTCAATGCTAGGAGAATTATCATTTTTCATTGGTTTGCAAATTGTACAAATTGATAATGGGATATTCATATCTCAAACCAAGTATGCAAAGGAAATGCTCAAGAAATTTGGCATGGAAGACAATAGACCAGTCAATACCCCCATGATTATTGGCTACAAGTTGAGTAAATTGGATGAATCACCTAAGGAAAATGAGATAGTGTATAGGTAAATGATTGGAAGCTTGTTGTATTTAACTACATCAAGCCCAGATATTATGCAAAAGTATATTTAGTGGAAATATTTTAGGCAGCACCTAGAGAGTCACATGTCAATGCAGTAAAAAGAATTTTCAGATACATCAAGAGTATTGTTGACTATGGACTATGGTATTCCAAGAGCAAGGACTTTTCTCTAACTGCATATACATATGTTGATTAGGCAAGAAGTGTGCATGATAGGGAAAGCACTAGTGGAGGAGCATTCTTGTTGGGAAACAAGTTAGTTTCTTGGATGAGAAAGAAGCAAGAATTAGTCACTCTATCTAGTGTTGAAGTGGAGTATGTGGCAACAACATGTTGTACTCAAGTCCTATGGATGAAGCAAACAATTAATGACATTAAGGTGGAGTACAAAGATCCTATCTCAATTCTTTGTGACAATTCAAGTGCCATAAAAATATCAAAGAATCCCGTAATGCAGTCTAGAACAAAGCATATATCCATTAAGTATCACTTCATGAGAGAGAAGGTTGCAGATAAGGAAGTCAGCATGAAATATGTTTCCACCAAGGAACAAGTAGCTGACATTTTCACCAAGCCTCTTCCCAAGGAATAATTTGAATATCTGAGGCAAAAATTGGGAGTCATTGCTCCCACATCATATCACTAGTCTCTAGTGATGGGACAGATGTCTAGGGGGAGTTTCATCCATATCTTAATCATCCCTAGAAATAGACAGGACAAATCGATTCAGGTATTAGTGGTTTTACAAATTTCTAACGACTTGATGGTTGTATTATTCTAGATTCCCATCTTCTCTTTGAATTGCCTAAATCAAAGGAAGAGTAATGTGTTAGGGGGATTCTATCCTTTACCATTGATGTCAAAGGGGGAGAAAATCATGAAAAAATACTCATTTGAGCAAGATGAGCACATCAAACGAAGAGCATTGCTTTATGTATCCAATCGGTGCATAAATCAAATAGTTACAGATCTTAATTGCTTTCAATTGGTATCAAAGCATTTCAACTTATTGGTATGAGAATTTAGTCTTGCCATCAATGAAAAGGGGATATATTGTTGGAATATTGTTTTCATTGATGTCAAAAGAGTGATCAAAAGTGATATGGAACTAATCCTACAAGTGAGAGGGTTGGCATTAATATAAAAGTTTCATTGATGTCATGAATATCAGAGGATCAATGTATGGAAGAATTGGAGTAGAATGTTGAAGACAGGAGCATGTATCTACAAATTTTGTATTATTGTCATGTAATATTAACATGACATTGCAAAAGGTTCTTCCAAGTGTCTGAAGAGGAAAGAGAGTGCATATTCAATGAAGGATTTCTGAGAGCTTCTCAGAAACACAAATTGTAGGTCCAAAGGTTGAAGGGTGTGCTCATAATGGTTTTATTTGTGCTCTCAAATAGAATTAGGGTTTACTGGTTAAACCCTAGGGTTGCAATCATGGCATTGTGAACATGATTTCTATTTTGATGTTGACTGTCTATTGTAGGTTGTCATTTGCTTAAGTTTGACTTAAGCCTTTGATGTTGTTTGGGGAACCGACCCCTTCACCATATGTTTATCGGCCCGACAAATATTCAGCAGCTATAATATTTCCTAAGTCGCAAATGAAATATTTTTCTTCGCTTGATCAATGGTGGAGGTCAAGCCTTGGAGATCGTACGGTGCCCGCGGACTCCGTTGAGTTTGTGGTGGGTTATGGATAAATCCCACAGGGTTAGCAAAAAATGGTAGAGATTAATCCACGATGAACAAATGATGATCGTTGATGTTTGGTGGGACCTACGAAGGCGGCATACAAAGTTAGTGGAAGGTGATGTTATAGGTGTATACGCAGCAATTGCCCGCATACCCCATTGAGAATTCAATGGGGCCTGATCAAGACCCGCAGGGCTAGTGGGGAATGACGAAGATTGATTAATTTTGATCGAACGGTGATGGTGGATCGTGGCGAAGGCCGATAGGTGGTGAAGAGCGATTGCTCAATATGCTAATTCGCATTGTTGTTGCGAATTAGGTGGTGATGACATGGAGGATAGATGGATATCGGTAGTACCATAGTATGTGTCTCTTCAAAAGAGTGATATGATAAATCAATGATGGAGATTTATACAACTGTTTATCAAAAGGTTGTGTTTTAAAGTTGTGACAATGAACAAAGAATGCAGTATCATGGCTTGAAGGTTGGAGATCGATGGTCCAAATTTAAACAAGGTAATCATGAATGGCTAACTGTGTGTAAATAGGGTTTCACATACAGACCAACTTGAAGATATAAATTTTAGGGTTTGACAAAGAGAATGAAGGAAAATTCTCTATATCAGAATTAAATGTTGTGTGGCTCAATGAAAAGGTATGGTGATATCTGATAAACCTGATCAAATTTCTTTATGATGAGCTAGATGACAACGTGTAGCTCAATGTATAGGTAGCTTGCTAGTGAAGTTTGCAAGAGAAGGAAACCCTAGCAGAAGATTTGAGAAGATATGGATGGTAGGGAGAATCTCGAGGTAATGATTGTAGATTGGTAAAGAAGGAAGAAAATCAGGTATTGTCTAAGTGTCAAGTCTTCAAGTGAAGAGAAGGGTGAGAAGTCAGTTAGTGCATAGTGTGTTGAATAGAGAGATGTACAGTTGAATATGCAGTAGAGAAGAGAGTGTAGAGTAAGAGAGAGTATAGAGTAGAGGGGATGTGTTGCTGAGACTGCAGCTTCAACAACATAAAGTAAGTTGCAGTAAGTGCAACAATGTATTGTATGTATTGATGCATCTTAGGTTTATGTAGAACCATTTATATGCATAATTGAGCTTTAAGTTTTGTAAGAGGTTGTGGCCTCATTTATATTGAGTTGGTGCTCAGAGTAGGGGATTGGTATCTCCTTGGAGTTGGTGCTCCTAAACCAGGGAGTTGATACTTCCTTGGGTCGATGCCCTAAAATATTATAACTCAACTTCATTGCTTGTGAGGCTGGATTAGGATAGTAGATCCTAGCAGCATTTCTCACCATGGTTTTTCCATCTTGGGTTTTCCACATATATCATGTGTTATGTGATGTGTTGTGTGTTGGAAAGAGACACTACACAAGTCATTTGGTATTGTCATTGATGTCAACCCTAGTTAGTAATTCAATCCACGCATTAGCATTTGATCATACCGAAAGTCAGAATGAAGTTTTGTGATTAACTGTCAAACTAGAACAGAGCATTTGACATAATTGTGTTCATCAATTCATATGCAAATTTATGTTATCATTTTGAGTTGTGGATATCAAGGAAGGTTTTTTGATGTATGATCTATGTTATCCTTGAATCTTAGAGCCTCGTATCGATCGATGTGAAAGTTAGAAGATCTGATTGATTAATTTTCTACTTAATAGTGCAAAAAGGTTGGCTTGATGAATATAGTGTGTTGCGGATATTCGAGGAGTAATTGTTCAAGTGTTTTTGTGTTTGAGCATGTTAATTTGGGTCCTCACTATGTTGTGGCCAACTTTGGTTGGTGTGCATTGAAAATTATTCATGATTTGAGCCGATAGTTTATAAATATTTCATGTTTTGTTGAAGTCGACATGTGGTTGATTAAATATTTAGTTGCAGATATATATAAGTGATCGTTTATATCATTTTAATGTATGTACGAAGTGTGATGATGTGTGTTGTGAAATTCAGAAAGATTGTAGAGCGATTGTGCACAATTTCACTTGTGTAGAAAAGGATTTGTGATATGAATTAAAGCAGACAAAGTAGAAGAGAAGAATCAGACATAAGGTCAAGAAAGTGATTGATGTGCTTAACTAGAACTGTAATCAGGCATTAGTAGATGCTATTTTCTCATCTCAAATCTTTTGGATGTAATCCAAATAATTTTTGTAAGATAGTGAGTCTTCCTTTTGTATTTGAGCAGTGAATTCTAGGTAGTGTGCTTGAATGCATGTGCATTCTTTTTGTAAACACTTTTATTTGAGTCGACTCATACTGTGGATTGATCTCCATTGTGTTTTTTCCCCTAACAGGGTTTGCACATAAAAAATCCTTGTGTTATGGTGTTGTGGTTTTTTTTTTTGTGTTCATGCATCTTTCTTTTGGTTCAATGCTATAAGTGGTTTAAGGATCAGGTTAATAAAGTTAAATTTTCTAGAACAATGATTCACCCCCCCTCTCATTGTTCCTTGATTCCAACTTGATTATAATTTTGTATCACATGCTTAATATATGCACATTAAGGGTTAAAGAAAGTAGTCTGCACAAAAGGTTTTAAGAAGGCTAGACTTTGTAATATCTACTGATTCACCCCCTCTTTGTAGATTGTTGTGTTCCAACAAGGTATTTAGCTCTTACTAATTTAGTGTGAATAATGGTTGGTATAGGATGGGTTGAATTCCATAGTTTCTTGCTTGCATTATCAATATGTGTTGAGTTTATGGATGCATAGGGTCCTTGAAGCTACAGTCTTCAATGGAGGACCTTTTCTAGGAAAGATAATCAACCACACAAAAAGTGTTTCAACTAGGCATGCACAATAAAGATTCTATTGATGATCTACATTATGAGATGAGATGATTACAAATGTACAAGTTGCTTGATTATATAGGCAAAAGAGAAAACCTAAGATGCATGAGATGTTGCCATGTGTCATGATCTAACAACATGTGACAACATGTGAACCCTATCTAGGAAATTATTAAATGTTGAGATAAGTTCTTGAAGGACAACTCATCTTTTAGAAGGAATCTTATCCCTACAAACAGGAAGGGAATATTACCCTATTGATTAAATGATTTATTGAAATGCAACCTAGGACTAAATGATGCATGACCTAAGTTAACTTATGCTAGTGTAATAATTAATTAATTACACCAACAATATGTTCTATATCCTATTGTTCTCTCCATATTTGGGACAACCTATAATCTCGACTATAAAATTAACATATTATTTCCTTGTTGAATATTTCAAATTTTTAATAATCACAAAACTAATAGGATTTGTATTCCTTACAAGACAATGGACCATTCATATCAAAGTAGAAATAGCTAATGCATCATCAACAAGAGCACCTAGTCAATTATTAGTGTTGATGGCAAGTTATATTTACAATAAATATGATAGTATTTTGAAGTACTAGAAGTAATGTGACATTCAAAAGTTACACACTATAGTTTTTAGATGCGTTGAGATCAAAACAAAACTATTTCTATCAAGGAAAGTGAATATATTTGAACTAGCTACAAGACTTTCCCAAACTTAGTGAGCCCTAAGGCGGGTAGGTTGAAATGAGTTCCAAAGACTTGGGACCTAGGTTCTTGGTGAGACTTAGCAGTTGGGTGTGAATATTAGAAATAAATGGATTAAAAATTGAAAACACTCAAACGTAATAGTTTATGGCAGAAAACTTAGTTAGGGCCTAATTGCTACCTATTTCTTAGACACTTGCATTTTTTGAAGGGTTTGGAGGACTTTTAGAGCTTGGTTAAAAGCAATAAAATTATGAAAAAAGGCATGCACCATGAAGGTTTATGTGGTAAAAAAGGCTTTAATTTGGGCTTGGTGGTGAGGGCTCCACTCCTCAACCCTACCCTATATCATGATAGGGAGTGCACCAAGGTGCTTCCCCTCAAGTCTGTGAGGAATTTCCACCTCTAGGTCCCCTGCCTAGTTTGAAAAGAAAAAAATAAAAATCATTTTGGGCCATGTTGGATGGAAAATTAGTTATTTTTGTTCTTTTGGATTTTTCCCAATTAAATCCCAAGTAATTGAATCACTAATATACTTTTGTTTTGTCAAGTCAATCCCTAGCCTAAGTAATGCTTGTATGCCTATAGTAGCATTTGCAGACTTGTCTGAGATACAAGTGTAGGACTCCACATAGACCTAGTGATGTTGGGCTGAGCAATACAAGCTCCTCTCTAGCATAATTCATGACTCCTTATTGTGATTTTTGTTTTTGATGCCATGGATATCATAATCCACGAGTTATGCACACCTAAAACACTAGAGAATATTTATATATTTAAAAATGATGTTTCCTTTGTTTCAAATCTACTTTTGTACTCATTGGATTGATGTATACTTGTGTATGTCAAATTAGCTTCTAATTGATAAGTTCATACTTCATTATGTCTTTAAAGTTTATTTATTGGAGGTTGCAACGTAAAAGTGTCAATTCTTAAAAAATCTTTATTTTCCATGGTTTTTCAATTTGTCGAGTCTTAGTGGTAAGTCCAACTTCGAGTCAAAATCAAACTGCAAAGTCTGAGCTAAGTCCAAGTCTTGTAATAATGCTTCTAGCATCTATGATAATATTGTCTATTTGCACTTAATTCTCTAGCAGAGTTTCCATCTAGAAACAAAAATTTGAATAAATTTTTGAATTGGTTTTTATTGCATTTAACAAACCTTAAAAAAAAAAGAAAATCTGAAAGTTTACTCTTGTAGAATATTAGAACCCCAGTTGACGGAGGAAAAGTGACTGCATTCTTAGAGTTGCTTTCATTCTTGATTATCTTATCGAATAGTAAACTTTTCAAAGGAGTTAATTTAAATATGTTTTCTCAGTGTATGTATCAGTTTTTGCTACTAATTTAATGATAGTTTACAATGCGCAATTTACTTTCAGCTTTCCATAGTCTGATTTTCTTGTGCCAATTTATTTTACCCTGTCTTATGCATCACATTGCCTGATCATGACCCTAGCAGGGCTTCTTGTTGTTTAGTAACTCAGCTTGTTTGGTTACATCTATGGACCTGGAAAGCTATTTTTAGGTCATCTTGTTGTCTCAAAGAGGAGCATTTTGTTCAGCATATTTAAAACCATAGCAAGAGATTAAAGGTGATTAAAATTTGCAATGGTTTTAAATAGCATATTTGTTTTGATTGTATAAGTTCTCATGTTTCGAATAAGTTTCAATGCTGGGAGGATACATGGTATATAAATCTATGTACTATTTTGATTTACAGGGAACTGTGGACAGTAGCGCAGTGTCAAGTCCTTGCAATCTGTACCTATAATTTCAACACAAATTTAGTAAGCAACAGTTATAGATGGCATAATCAACAAGTCTTAGCTCCTAGTAACTTTTTTTCTAGCATTTTATAATGTTTGCAGCTACTCTGTAAGAACTGTTAATTCTAACAGAAAGTAAACAATAAGTACAGTTTATTTGTAATACAAGATGGTAGTATCTTTAGCATTAGGGAGATTGAAATACTAATGCTTGTCATAGTTTTGTTAAAACTTAAGAAGTCTGTAGGTGCTATGACCTGTGATAACTTAAAAAAAAAATCCATGCTTGGATATAATGGAGCAATTCATTATATTGGAGGGATATTGTCATCAAAAGGTCCAATATTTTTAATTTCACAACCATCTCTGTGCAAGGCATATAAAAGATGGCACTGTTCCTGAAAGTTTCTTGTTGTGTGTCATCTATAATGTTGTTTTTTTAACCTTTTTAATAAAAACATGCTTCTATATGATGTGAACTGAGCATGTGTGGAAATAGACTGTCAAGTGTCAACTAAGAAAATATGCGGGTAGTCAATTGGTAAGAGTTAGTGCTTTGAGGTACTTTGTCTCTAATAAGGTCTAAACAAGACCAATAGTCATGTTCTTAGGTGAGTTTTTAGGTTTTGTGGACATAATGTGTAAAGTTGCCATCTTGCATCAAAGTTGTAAGCCATTGAGGGAAAATTTCTTGGATTTGTATGTGAATATGCAAGGTTGGAGCTTTGATAATGTAATAAGGCTTTTCAAAGCCACTTAAGTGATTTCTAGGGGTCATAAGAGTTTAGGGAGAAAGAGTTGTTTAAAAAGAGTCATGAAGGGTGTCAAAAAAAAATGCAAACTTGTTAATATTGTAATGTTGTTTTTAGTGGCTCTAGGTGGGTTATAGGTTCAAAAAGGTGGTTATAGCCATTGCATATGGTTGATCAATGTGGTTTTCCAATTAAAATAATTTTTTCAAGGCTCGTGCAAGGGGTTGGTGGCAATGTATTTAAGAATCAATAGAAAAAAAAAATGTTTTCTCTGCAAAATTCTTGTTTTTCCAGATTTTATCACCTTTTTCCAGACTGGTACGGTCTCTTGATGGTCTGAAATTCACTTCACTCAATTCTTGCAGGAGTTTTCTCCCTTTTGAATTCATTTTGAAGGTTTAATATTCTTATTTGTAAGAGTTCTTTCTGTTTTTCTTCAAACTGCTTGTGCAAGCAAGTTTAAGGGTTTGAGTGTCTCCAAGATGAAAATCTCCATCCACCCACTGTAATTCTTCTGTGACTTAGTGGATGGACCCTATTAGGTGTCTTTGATGTGTTTACAAGGTCTGGTGTGTAGGGATTGAGTTTTGGAGGGTGTGTGGTGGAGTTTGAGGGGAATGTTTGTCTAGTTTCCATGGAAATTTGAAGGACCAGACCTATAAGAGGCAAGAGCAGCGTTTCCAAAAGGAATGTGAGAGTTTTTGAAGCTTGAAGGGGTCTAACTTAAGATTTCTGAGAAATTGGTTTGGATTGAAAGGGTCAATAATATGTATTTTCATTAAAGGTGCTCTAAAACCCTAGGTTTCTAGGTTACAAGAAGGGTTTTTGTGTAGGGAATCAAAATAAGCCCTTGGGGTCCTAATAACTAGAGAATCCTTTGTTTGGAAGTATAAATGAAGACTTTTTTAGGTTGTATTGGTTTGGGAATGAAATCTTGGAGGGGTTCCTTTGAAAAAAAAGGCTAATAGGGGCTTCAAAACAGTGAGAAAAGCCATTTTGGAGGAATTATTCTGAAGAAGTCTTGTGCACTCTTTTGATATGTTATGTGTCTCAAAAATGGGTATCTGAATCACCCTTGAGTTGATTAAGTTCTGTGGAAATTTTCTAAGTTAAGGTCTGAAAACCGGGTTCCCAGTACTACTAGAGTTGAAGAGTGCAATTTGGGAATTTGTGTTTTTAATGGTTGTTGAACTTGAAGGATTAGTTGAATTTCTTTATATGGTCATCTTAATCTTGTTAGATGCCTCCTAAAATAAAATTTTCAATTAGATTAAGATTGAGTCTCCTGGGGTCTACATCATAGTGGTATCAAAGCACAGTTGTAGATTTTGTGTTGGTGTTTGATTTGGTTTTGCAGGTAGGTGAAAAGAGGATTGTGAGAATGCCTCCTAAAGGGAACCCTGTTGCAAGGAAGATTGATACCCATGACAAAGATATAGCAACTTTGAAGCGGGATATGGCCATGATCAAGTCTAAAGGTAGAAGTCTTTTGAATGAAAGTGATTTTGAAGAGGAGAAGACCTCTAGTGAAGAAGAGGAGTTGGATCCAAAAGATGCAAGGACAACAAAAATCTTGAAGACTGTAAAGAAGGAAGGACATGGAAAGATAGATGTGCCTATGTATGGAGGAAAACTTGGCAGTGAGGAGCTCTTGGATTGGATAGAGGCTCTAGAGAGTTACTTTGATAGTGAAGATGTTGTTGAATCACACAAGGTGAAGAAGGCCAAGACAAGACTCAAGGGACATGCCTTGGTATGGTGGAATTTTGTGCAGGAAGAAAGGAAAAATCAAGGAAAAAGCAAGATCACATCTTGGGAAAGGATGAAGGAGAAGATTAAAGGTAAATTTCTTCCTAAAGACTACAATGTTCAGTTACTTAAGAGGCTTCAAAATCTGAGACAAAAAGATTTAGATGTGAAAAGCTATACTGAAGAATTTTATAGGTTAAGCATAAGAGCCAAGCGTGATGAGGATGAAGAAGAACAAGTGGCTAGGTACATCAATGGGCTGAGGTATAACATTCAGGATGAAGTTAGTGTGTTGACACCAAAAATAGTGGATGATTATTTCCAAATGGCTATTAAGATTGAAGAAAAATTGAAGAGAAGACAAGAGAAGGAAGCAAGAGGAAGAGGTCGTACATCTAGGGGCAGAGGTACAAGTTCAACATCAAGGCAACCTAAGGAAGATCATGAAGATGTTGAGAAGAACAAGGAAAAAATTCGTGAAGCAAGAGGAGGGTGGAGAGGTGGAAGAACCAACTATAGATCAAGAAGAGATTATGGTGAATTCTTAGGAAGATGCTATAGATGTAATGAGTTTGAACACCCATCATTCAAGTGTCCTAAAAGGTTTAGTGCTGCTGCAAGTGGAAGTGAAAGGAAAGGTGATAAAAGAGTCCAATATGTGCAAGGAGATGAAGAAGAGAGTGTGAATTCACTAAGCATACCTACAGATCCAGAAGTAGGGGAAGCACTCATGATAAGAAGGACCTTGTTGCAAGGAAAAAAAAAAGATCTGAGCCAAAGGAGGATTCTCTTTAGAACAGCATGTAAAAGCAAAGGTAAGGTGTGTCAAGTTGTAATTGATTATGGTTCTCAGGATAATATAGTGTCTAGGGAGATGGTGGATAAGTTAACTCTAGAGAGGATTCCTCATGAGGCACCCTATAAAGTTTCTTGGGTCAATGATAGCCAAAGTCTAATAGTAAATGAGCAAGCCTATGTGGATTTCCAAATTGGGGAATACAAGGATAGAGTCCTATGTGATTTTTTCCAATGGATTGTTGCCATTTGCTCTTGGAAAGGCCATGGCAATTTGATAGAAAGTCCATGTATGATGGTTGGGAAAACACCTATACAATTAGGAAAGATGGTAAGAGTTTCAAACTAACTCCTTTACAAGGTAGTGCAAGAGATAAAGACAAAAGTAAAGTTGTCATTTTGGGTAAGAAGGGGCCTTTAAGGCTTGAAGACAAAAAGGATAGTGCATATTCTGATTTGGAGTAGAGTTATAGTGCTAAGACAGTGGAGTTAGGTGAAGGTGAATCTATTGGGAAGATGGTAAAATAATTTAAGAAGGGTGATGTGAAGCCTATGGAGCAAGTTGATTTGAGTAGGGATCATGGTGAGTTGATGATGACACCATAGGGAGAAGCCAAGCCAAAGGAAGAACTCCTGATTGGGACAATAATCTGCCCTATAAAAATTCCTGAAGAGCAAAGACAGACAAGTCTTGAGGGGTCTCTAACATATGATAACATATTGATGAAGAGGATTGTACAAACAAGGGGAGTAGTATGAGGTATGAATTCATGGATCAGGGTGGAGTGGATCAAGTGAAATGGAAGACAAAGGTCTGTAGCAATACCAAGACATTGGGTACAGGAGGTACAGGTCTGACAGAGTCTCAAGGTATGAGTACAGTCCTTGTTAAGTCTGACAGAGGTGGAATGATAGTTGTGAGGATTGATGAATAGAGAATAAAGCATGGAGAGCAATAAAAGGTCATGGTGATTGATGGGGATGGTTGGGAGGAAAAAGGGAGACATAAGACAACAAGTAAGAGGTCATTGATAGGTCCTACTATACCACTGGAAGCATAAAACATAGGTGCAAGGAAAAATCTGTGTGTAAACTAGTATGGAGCACAAGGCATCTGTCAGTGGCAGTGGCCTGGGCATCAGAGGAGTCTTCTTCTAACATGGAGGTGTTGGTACCTACCTCAATTCATGGGGCATGAATGTTTTTCTAGGTGGGGTGTATGGTGCAGGAGAACCTACACCTCACCCTTAATTTGTGATCATTTGAAAGAAAATAAGGTATTCAATTGGTAAGAGTTAGTGTTTTGAGGTAATTTGTCTGTAATAAGGTCTAAACAAGACCAATAGTCATGTTCTTAGGTGAGTTTTTAGGTTTTTTGGACATAATGTGTAAAGTTGCCATCTTGCATCAAAGTTGTAAGCCTTTGAGGGAATATTTCTTGGATTTGTATGTGAATATTCAAGGTTGGAGCTTTGATAATGTAATAAGGATTTTCAAAGCCATTTGATTGATTTCTAGGGGTCATAAGATTTTAGGGAGAAAGAGTTGTTTAAAAGGAGTCATGAAGTGTGTCAAAAAAAAATGCAAACTTGTTAATATTGTAATGTTGTTTTTAGTGGCTCTAGGTGGGTTATAGGTTCACAAAGGTGGTTATAGCTATTGCATATGGTTGATCAATGTGGTTTTCCAATTAAAATAAGTTTTTCAAGGCTCGTGCAAGGGGTTGGTGGCAATGTATTGAAGAATCAATAGAAAAAAAAAATGTTTTCTCTGCAAAATTCTTATTTTTCCATATTTTCTCACCTCTGTCCAGATTGGTACTGGCTCTTGATGGTCTGAAAGTCACTTCACTCGATGCTGTCAGGATTTTTCTCCCATTTGAATTCATTTTGAAGGTTTAATATTCTTATTTGTAAGAGTTCTTTATGTTTTTCTTCAAACTGCCTGTGCAAGCAAGTATAAGGGTTTGAGTGTCTCCAAGATGAAAATCTCCATCCGCCCACTATAATTCTTTTGTGACTCGGTGGATGGACCCTATTAGGTGTCTTTGATGTGTTTCCAAGGTCTGTTGTGCAAGGATTGAGTTTTGGAGGGTGTGTGGTGGAGTTTGGGGGGAATGTTTGTGTAGTTTCCATGGAAATTTGAAGTACCAGACCTATAAGAGGCAACAACAACGTTGCCAGAAGGCATGTGAGAGTTTCTAAAGCTTGAAGGGGTCTAACTAAAGATTTCTAAGTAGTTGGTGTGGATTGAAGGGGTCAATAATATGTATTTTCATTAAAGGTGCTCTAAAACCCTAGGTTTCTAGGTTACAAGAAGGGTTTTTGTGTAGGGAATCAAAATAAGCCCCAGGGGTCCTAATAACTGGAGAATCCTTTGTTTGGAAGTATAAATGAAGACTGTTTCAAGTTTTATTGGTTTGGGAATGAAATCTTAGAAGGGTTCCTTTGAAAAAAAAGGCTAATGGGAGCTTCAAAACAGTGAGAAAAGCCATTTTGGAGGAATTGTTCTAAAAGAGTTGTTGATGTGTTTTTTATGCACTTCTCAACACAGGAAATGCGTAGGTGCACTACCTCTCTTGAAAGACAATCTTCCACAATCAGATTGCAGAACACTATCCCAAGGTCTCTAATGTCAGGTCTTGACAATGCTTGGAATATTTCAAAAGCTGTCTGGAATTCAGGGCAGTCCAACTCAGAGTGTCTGTTGGTTTTGTGAATCTGGCACCATCCAGATAAAGCTGCCTCGGCAAGGTATACCCCACTGGTCATCTTTTCATTGCTTTCCGGTTGGTCAAAAGGCATAGGGACACCTCTGTTATTAGGCTTTGTATTCCACGCATGATTCTGCCTCTGGGAAGGTCTCATTTCTGAACTTTGATTAGCATTTTGTCCCCTATCATAATTCTGCCCAGAGGAAGTGCTTGCTTCCCGATTATCCCTACTGTCCCTATTGTCTTGGTTATCCTGATTAAGATTGGCCTGGAGATTACGCTGGGAGGCCCGTAACTGATTATTCTAATTTTTTAGGTGCATCATTTCTATGGACATTTTCCTTATCATCTCTGTCAGTTCCTCTAACTTATCTTTCTCAGTCGTGTTACCTGGCTGTGGCACTGGATTTTGGAGGAAGACGGATGGAACTATCGGCTGATTTTGATGTGCTGGAGGAAATTCTGCCCCCGGTAGGTACAATAGAGCTTGGGGCTGCTGGGAATACACATGCTATTGTTGGGTAGCTTGAGCATGGTTATTCTGTGGCTGAGGCTACAAATATGAAGGCATGGAAGAAGCATAATTCAATGGCTACCCAGATGTGGGACGATGGGCAACTGAGGTATCTGGTTCATAAGAGGGGTCTGATGAGCGAATGCCTAATTAATCCCTTGAATCTGCATCGGGTGAGCTACTAGCCCCAAAGAAGGTAGGGGGCCGGAGATATTCTGCCCCAAATCCGCACTAGTGATAACAACCTCTGTATAGGCAGTCACCAGTGCGGCGGGTGGTGGGCGCATCCTTTTCACCAATGCTGATGTGAGGTTGTCCAACGCTGCATAGTAGACCGGGAGAGTCGCGACATCATTGTGGAGGTATGGGTCCTAGAGCCTTGTGAAGGCCTGATGAAAATGATCATTGAAGGAGCTAATAGGCTCATTTATTTCTCTCCGGACAGACCTAAACTACTAGTAAAGTTCTGAAGGACTGATAGGAATCTTGTATTTCTGTAGGAAGGCATTCTTCATTAGGTTCCATGAGGTAATGGATCCCCTCGGCAAATTGATGTACCAATAGAAGGCTTCTTCTCCCAACGAATGCGGAAAAAGGCGTCACGCAACATCCTCATGGTCGACTTGCATTTCGGTAATTGTTGTCTCAAATATTTTGATATGTTCTTCAGCTGTTCTTTGTGGGTCACAAGGATAGAACTTCAAACAAAAGCCTTTTGGATTCTTGGGCATATCATGGTAATCGGCGAAATGTATCGGCAAAGGGTTATGTGCTAACCAATCCATGGCAGGAGGAGGAGGTGGTATCTGCTGTTGAAAAATAGCAAGTTGGGTCTGCGTCTGCACTAGAACAGTAGTTTGGGACTGCACCTGAGTTGTAGCTGTCTGGATAGTACCTTGGGCTAGAAGGGCCGGGAGATAAGCAATCCCCTGACTGTCGGAAATGGGAAGTGAAAGTGCAGTTTCGGATGGTCGGATGGAAGACGAAGGCCCACTGAATGAGGGTGAAGGTGGAATGGAGGGAGAGGAAGAAGCAGTGCTACTTCCCTTAACTCGCTTTTCCCTCGTAGGAGGCTGCAACTCTTGGAGTTCTCCCTTAGTCGGTGTTGATCATAGAACTCTGAAATATTTCTGGGGAGAATGATCTGATTCGATCCAGCTTCAATTTTAACCCTTAGCTTTGTATTCCCAACGTGTGGCCCTCCCTCTAGCGCCAGTTTTGTTGATGTGTTTTTTATGCACTTCTCAAAATAGGCAGTGCATAGGTGCACTACCTCTCTTGAAAGACAATCTTCCACAATCAGATTGCAGAACACTATCCCAAGGTCTCTAATGTCAGGTCTTTACAGTGCTTGGAATATCTCAGTTGTTTGATGTGATTTGTTGTAATCACGAGGCAGACTTATGGATGAGTTACAAAGCATGGGAAGTTGGGTCTTGAAATGGAGTTCCTAAGATGGAGAAGTTGTTGTGCATCTGCTGTAGGTTCAAATAGCAGTCTTGAACTCCATTTTTATCATTGGATTTAGCTTTACAATGTGCAATGAATCTTGTAATAGGTCACTCATTAAAAAAAGGGAAAAAGGGCAAGGAAGAGAGAAGGTTCCTAGATTTGCAACTAGCTGTGAACAATGATAATGGAGTTCCTACAATGGACAGCTTCCTAAAACAATATTCCACTTAACCAGAAATCTCACAGTCTCATGGAATTTGTGCTATCTTCTAAGGTCTGCGAATATTTCATCTTTCATTCACCATGTGCATGCATGAACAAAGATGAAAGTGTGGAGCAGCTTTTAATTTAAGACCAGACTAACTTTACACAGCTATCTACCATCAGCAAATAGCAAAAAGTATGGACTAAGAAGGCATCTACATAGCAGGAATTCTCACAACCACAGAACAACATTCCTAAAATCTACCAAAGCAAGAAAACAGTTAACTAGAACAGCAGTACAAATCTAATTAAAGCATCTAACAATAGAGGTTGAATCAAGTAACATGTAAGAAACTCAGAAAATGCACCAAGTCAATGTATTTTCATTATAAATTTCTACAGCATGTCTTTACAACAACTCAAATCTCTTTGCAAATGAGAGGAAAGCCCTATTTATACTGCCCAAAAGGTCAAATGAATGGCCAAGATTAATTCTCATTGTGTGGCCAAGATTCATTACAAAATAGGGTTTCACCAACCCTCAATATATTACAATTTAAAAATAATATTTTGTCCCCTTCCCTATTTTGTCCTCTAGTGACAGCACTGTAGCCTTTGTCTTTTAGTTGATTGTTGTTTTACTGTAGCTACTCTTTGGGGGGCTCTTTATCATCAGCAGGGTTGTCCTCCTGCTTCTTCGATGCTATCTACTCCATGAACTTCAGGATGACCGGCTAGAGCTTGTCCACCTCAATGATCTCATACCGCAACACTTGGTAGCTCCACTCCTTCGCATTATCTTCTAACCTCTTCCAGTCCTCATCGTATTTTGTACCTTGATCCTTGAATAGCTCTGATTGATCGAAGGCACGGGTAGTAAAACTCATGAACTCTACCGTCATTTCACTAGACATCTCGTCCTCCATCTTCTTCTGGAAGTAAGGTTTTACCTTCTCTGGATCCATCTGTACTGCGAGCATGTCATATTCCATCATTAGCTTGAGGTACCGGGCACATTCCGCTTTGATTTCTTTGATCCATTCGATATCCGGATCCACTTTGCTCATTATTTGTTCCAACCTTGCCCTCCGGTTGTCAAAGTCTCGCTGCAACACATCCATCAACCAGTGATCATCCTTGTTGAATGCAAGCTCCCTTTCCCATGTGGCTTTTGGCAACTGAAGGATAGCCTCGATCTTTGGGAAGGTGGAGTCGTATGTCACAAGGAAGTCGGTGTAGAGCTTCCTCATGCCTTCCAAAGATTGTTGTAGGTCCAAGAAATTGTTGGCTGTCCGAACAGCCTGGCTAATTCCCATGTTCCCGACATACAGGACCTGTCGGAACCAGCTCTCTGTAGTCTTTTCCAAGTTCTTTCTCCTTTCCATCTTATCAATCTGTTCTTTGGACAGCAGTCGGGGTGGAGCCACGGATGTGGTAGGTAGGTCATCCATCGAAGACCATTGCTGAATGTAATCCATCAAAGTAGCTACTTGTGCTTTAAGATCATCTTTTGAAATCTTGTCCTGCTTTATCAAGTGTACCACTATGGCCACTGATTCTTCAAGATGCCCTACCTTTTATTCCCTGGTAGCGGTTCCCAAGTCGATGGTGGAGACGTTGTAACTCACCCCAGCCTGGCCCACCACAGGCATTGCTATTTGTACTGCTCGAGAAAGTACACCATCCCTTATTGAAAGAAGGCCGCCATAGGAAGACCCATAACCCTACTTAGCATTGTGACTAGGTCATGGTAATCCTCGTGGAAGTCACTGCTGAAAAGCTTGTGAGGAACCTTCACAACGCTACCCCGCTTTTCCTTAAGCCAATGCTGATTAATTAACCTTTTGCATCCTGTCGGGTTGTCATCCCATGCTGCTTGGCATTCCTCAATGGTTGGCATTTCCATTTCTTGAAACGTGGGAATATGGAAGGTTTTTGTGATTCCTTCAGCTGACATCTCAGCGAGAATGTTACCATCCTTGTCAACAATTGTTCTTGTATCTGGTTGATATGCCTACCGATAGGCCATGATGAGTTCGGGGGCTACAAGAGATGGAGGAAATCCTGCTACCTTTTCTATTCCACTTTGTCTTATCCGTCTTGCATTCTTGGTCATTGGATTAACCCTGACCCTTTGTGTAAATTCGTCAATATCGACATGGCCAATATTGGTGTCGGTGATTTCTTTCCAGTCCATGGTAACCTTCGAGTGCAAAGGCTCACCCTGGAACTGGTATTTCATTTGGTCTTTTTCCTCTTTTCCTCGAGGAGTCTTACCTGACTTCTTTCGTTTGTCCTTTTCGATGGCTACCCCTGAAGGTCCTACACCTGATTCCATATATTCCGCAAGCAAAGGCGTAGTCAATGCAATGGATCACAAAATTGTTCATGTTAGTTGAGATCCCATGAAATTAGTTTAAAGTAAACTATCATTAATAAATTGATACTTCTATCTCCCGACGATATCAGCCTTTTGATCAAGGGCTTTGGAACAGTCCGGGCCCGGAGGGCCAGACTTCCCTGGTAGGAATGTTGTTTGGAAAGGCCAATGAGGAAAAACGATCTGGGGGACCTCTTCCAACCTAACATTGATAATTTAAAATGTTCATAATGAAGAGGTCCAAAATTAAGCACATGGGTCGAGATCAGATTTCAAATTTGGGCTCATTTGGATCAATTTAGGAGCATCTGGAGGTAGAAGGCCGGAAAGTCATCCGAAGATGGTTGTTTGAAACGCACGAGTAGAAACAAAATTCTGAAGATGGAACTCCAAGGTCTGGGGCCCAGTAGATCGAAGGGCGGCCAAAAGTTTACAATTTTCTCAATTTTGAGCGTTTGGGCTTGAGGCGTCGGGAAGCTGTCCAGCTTTTGCCATTCAGAGTGGCTATTGCTGGGCAGAAGTCTGGAAGGGGCGGCCCGGCGGACCGGACCCGGCATGAGGGTCGGACGGAATTCTCCCACAGATACCCAATTGGTGAGACATCGATCATCAGGGTGAAGTCATGTCGAACGCTTCATGTCTCACCGACCGGTGACAAGGAGAAGGAAAATCGGCAGAGGGCTTTCTTCAGCGTGAGGTCTCGCCGACTTCGCAATGTCTTGCCGACCTTTTCTTCGATGTGAGGTCTTTGTGGTGAAGAGATGTCTTGGCGAGATCTTTGGGTCTCGCCGACCGATGGAAAAAAAAGCACACATCAGTGAGAAGTCTTTCATCGGTGTAATGTTTCAGCGAATCCGCAACATCTTGCCGACCACCAAAAGGAGGACCGGACCTGGCATGAGCATCCATCACTGGATTTTGATTATGAGACTCACGGCGGTCGGGAAGGCAGAGCCCGGAGCTCAGAAGGGTAGGCAAGATTTCCATTTTTCAGAATGGCGGAGGAGGGATAGAGTCCCAGACGATGGAGCCCAGCACGGTCGAGGAAATTCAGGGTTCAATGGAGTTCCCCAACGGTGAAAGGAAGCCCGGGATCCAAGAGGCGGAAAGATGCCAGGCACTTGTCATTCGCGACAGCGAATACCACATGGAATCACCAAGATAAATTGATATCATTGTGATGTCTTGGCAAAGGCATTATGTCTTGTCGAAGATGAGGGGTCTTGGGGTAGCGCATTGATTTCGGTAAGATCTCTCACCGACACTAGGGGATCTTGCCGATAGACAGGGAAGCCTCAGCAAGAGACGATGGTTTCGGTGAAGGATGGAGATATCGCAGTGATGTCTCAGTGATGCGGAGGGTCCTGCCGATAAAGGGAGCCTTCGACGTAATCTTCCAAGTCAGAGAAAGGTCTCCCCGACACGGTGATGTCTCTTCGACTTGTTTCGTGCTCACCCAAGGATAAGGGGGTCGGCGTAAGTTTTTTTCGACCCAAATGTCATGCCGACAGAGTAGCTCGGGGAGAACAAGGTGTGTTTTCCAAGGGGTCTTGCCGAAGGGTGAAGGTCTCAGCGATGAAAGAAAAGAGATTTATGTGTGACCCCAAGGGGCTCGTTGTAACATCTCGCTGAAAGCGATATGTCTTGTCGGTAAAGGGCGATAACCGAGGACCAGGCAGATGGGACCCATTCGTCGTTAGAGAATGGTGGGAGCACGGCGAACTCCCAGATGCAGAAGTCTAGAGGTACGGGCCCGAGGAATAGGAATGTAGCTCGACATCGTTTAAGATCTTTGAGTTTGTGTGTTGGACGGCGAATAAACAAAGGAAACTCGATGGTCCGGGCCCGAAAGACGGGATAGTCGTTTTGAAATTTGTAGTTTTCGTAAAAGTCCAGGCAGCGAAGGAGGAGTCCTGGCCCGGGAAGGGCGAATTCCCTTGCGAAGAACAGCCATGTGCGGGACAAGTTCTGAATTAATCATGAGGGTGCCATGTTGGGTTTTCTCAAGTTTTAAGGCATGGGTTTTGTTCGTTGTATCATATTTCATCATTCACATGTCCTTTTGATCGTTATTGTTTATTTTAAGCCCTAGAAATCATGAAAACATTATTCGGGAGGGTGAACGGAAAACCTACCTCGAACACCTAATGCAACAAGGTGTAAAAGTGAGTAACGGTCGGCAAGCGGCGGGAACGGGCGTGAGCGTGAAGGTCTCAAAGACGGTGGACTCCTCTCTGGCAAGCTTTGATCTCTCACTATGACACTAATAAGTGAGAATGACAGGTTTGTGCAAGTTATTTATACCCCTACCACCATTAATGGCTGCATTGAATGCAAGTACGGTGGACATTTAGGTTGGTGGATTTAAATTCACTGACGATGGCGGGAGACCCGGGGTCCGGAGGCTGGGAGGGCACAGGGCAGCGGGCGTTTGAAATTTCAGCTCGAGGGTCACCAGCGACAAAGAGGAAGTCGGGGCCTGGAGGGCAGAGCTCTGCCAGAGGTCCGCCATCGGGAATGGCAAAACCCCCACAGCACTCCGGAATCGGAAGTTCGGAGGTACGGGCCCAGAAAGCTCGAAGGCAGCCAAGATTTCCTTACAAATTTTTCGGACGGCGATCATGGAGCCGGGACCCGAGGTCCGGGAGGACATAGCCCTCTGCCGTTCAAGAACAGCGGACACAACAGGGAAACC
>VDFB02000214.1:27938-104044 GCA_007258455.2 Sequoia sempervirens
AAAAAATATTTTATTTATTTTAAATGAATATAGGTGCCATCAATAACCAGTTCAAAAATTAAAATCATTTTAATATAATTTTTAACTCAATGGAGGCATCAAAATGAAGGAGGTTTGACCAACTATTGCAATGATAATATATGCCAAAATCTGCCCTTGAAATGCCTTGGTAATGATGTGATTCCATCTTCTTTGATTAGCGAATTGCTTCATGATAAACATGCTATTTCACCATCAAACATCTAATTGCCTTTAACATCAATGACAATAATTCTAACATTTATGTCCAAATCGTACTCTTGGACTTTCACAATCCATGTTCATCTTTTGTTACAACCTAATTCTTGTTGTGATAGCATGCTCTTTACCATAGGTTCAGGTACATAAATAATGGAGTGTGAATACAAAATATAATACCTAAAATGTTTGACTGCTTTAACCACAACAAAAGCATGTTTCTCAATTTGAGAGTAGTTTAGTTCATGCCCTTTAAATGGAATACTCATGAAAGAAATAGGAGCTTGAATTCCATGTTCATCTATTTGCAAAAGGATAGATGAAATAGTATGCTCAGAGGCATACTAGTAAATGATAAAATCCTTTTGGAAGTTAGGATGAATCAATACTAGGGCATGTGCAATAGCCTTTTTTACATCTTCAAAAGCTTTCTTACCTTTATTAGTCCATTTAAAGCCCTAATTTTCTCATCATTTTCGAGATGTGTCGGGTGACCTATGAGAAGTTTGGTACAAATTTTCTCAGAAAATTAACTCGCCAAAAGAATGATTTAACTCTCGTCTTATTGGATGGTAATCTCAAGTGTTGAATGACCTTTACCCTTTCTAGATCTATCCTTATGCCTTTGAAATAGTGTGGCCTAGGAGTTTACCTTCTGTCACCCCAAAAATCGATTTCTTTGGATTTAGAGATATTCCTTGTTCTCTGCATCTTAGTATAATCATTTCCAAATCCTTGAAATGGTTTTCCCTTTTTTTTTAAGAAAACTATGAGGTCATCAAGTTAAATCATAATAATTTTATTCTTTAGGTCTCTAAAAGAAAGGTCCATAGAGCTCTCTAAAAGGTAGCTTTTGCATTGGTGAGGCCAAAGGGCATTTTGCTATACACAAACAATCCCCAAGGGGTGACAAAAGTTGTTTTATGTTGGTTTTTACTTTGCCACACTTATTTGATTATAACCCAAGAAACCATCTAGCATGGACATCATCTCAAAACTTGAAACTATTTGCAACACATGGTCCATAATTGATAGAGGATAACTGTCCCTTAGGGATTCTTGGTTTAAGCTCCTAAAATCAATACAGATTCTTATCTCACCATTCTTTTTCCATACAAGAATGATATTAGCAACCCAAGTGGAATGATGGATAAAGTAAATGATCCTTGATTTCAACATTTTATCTATATCATGGAATATATCATCAACTAGGTCTTAGGATTGTAAGTGCATTTTTTTTGTCTAAAAGGTGAAGTACCTGGCTTAAGATGAATATAATGTTGCATTTTTCCTTCCATAAAGTTTTTTAAATCATAGCACCATGCAAATACATCCTTATACTTCATTGGTAGATTAATAAGCTTTTCCCTTTCCAAAGGAGTACAAAATTTCCCTATGTAAACTATTTTCAAATCATCTACAGTCCCAATGTTGACCTTTTCAAACTCTATTGAACTATTAATTGCTTCCCTTACCTTATTTTTTACAACTCTATCATGATGATCAAATAATTCTTAAGATAGACTAAACCCTTTGGGACCTTGTTAATTTTCAATTGAACAAAGTATTTTCCTATTTCCTCAAGTGAATTAGGGAAAATTTCTTTACGTTTTTCAACACTACCTTCAAAATATGATGATGCAAACATTTCAACATTTTTGTAGAAGGTTTGAATTTGATGGTCATTTTCAAATACTTTCTAATGGTCAAAATTGTCGGGTACACTAGGATGATAGATGAGCTCAACTTTGTACATTTCTTCTTTAAAATATGGGTGTGGTAGGAGCAAAGATGCGGGCATTGCCAAAGAATTTTCCTAGGATTTTTGTTCTCTTAGAACAACTTCAATGTTAAGAGTCAAGAAATTCAATATTATCCCAAACTCTATTTCTCTAGTGCCTCAACCTATCTTTTTTTATACATTTTTTTTTCTAATCTACTTAACAATGAGCTCTACCTCCCCTATGGCCTTCAACATCTTGATTCCTTTCTCTTTAGTCATTGATAACCCTAATAAGAGTGCTTTGTATTCTGTGATATTATTTGTGTTCTTGAATTCCAATTTGAAAGAGAACGGAAACCTCTCTTTGCTTGGGGAGATCAATACCACCCCTACTCTAGAGCAAAACATAGAACAAATTCTATCAAATTCCATAATCCATAATTCAGAGGAGATGACAGGTCCAAGATGCTTGGGAGTTTTCCCCTCATCTTCTAAGAATTACATGTAATTTCCAAACTATGATTCTTCATACAAAATTCATGATCTAGGGTCATTGGACTTAAGGATAGTATACTTGGCCTTGAGCTCAAGTTTTAAATTTAATTTCTTATTTCCAAGAGGAATCAAGGCATGAGACCAATCCATTTGTATTTCACCCCCAGGTCTTTGAAGAAACTCCTGCTAAGAAGCATATCGTAGCTCGTAGGGATACCAACTACTAAAATAGTTAGCTTAATCCTTTTGTTAGAGTAAGTGGCCAAAGCAACGTGAGGATTTTTGATTTGACCAACTGAAGGGAATTGTTTGGATTCCATGGAATAACACTTCCCAAAGGTTTTGGTTAATGATAGGCCTAGGGCTTTAGCAACATGGATGGGCAAAATATTGTTAGAGGCCCCGAAATCTATTATACAATTGCTTAACCTATAACCTACAATGTATAGGGAAATGTAAAATGGGTTAGGTTTCTCATTCAGGCTTAAAGGACTATGATGCTTTGTTCTAGAGGATAGAATGGCAGAAGAACTCTGCATTTATTAGATCATTGTTTGAGACTGAATCGACACCAAGTTTATTAGACTTGACATAATGCACTAACTGGTCAAGCTCTCTAAGGTTTAATTTCAAATATTTGATAGGAGAGATTTAAATTTTAGAACTCTTTCAAAAGTTGAAAACATCAAAAGGATTATTAGAGCTGGAAACATTATGAAGTGTTTTGCTAGCTAACGTTTTAGGCTAGTCAGTTATTGCAAGCTCTCCTTTGGATGAGGAATCGTTTCTAGTCAATAGAAGTATTAGAGTATTTTGTGTATTCTTCTGGTGGGTAACTTGTTGACTTTGAGTTAAGAACAACACATGTTTGTCATCCAAAGTTGTATATATTTCAGCTCTTCTTTCTAAATCCAATTCATACTCAAAGAAGCTAACCATAGAGTTGCCATATTGACTAGAATTTTCTTCCTCATTTGGCTCTTCTTTAATAACTTCCTTATTGGATGTCATTTACATGTACCGATTCATTTATGGATAGTTGGAACCATCATTATCCATGGTAAGGTGAAAATTACACATATTTCCCTTTCCTCCACCAGGTGGTGCCTCAATTATCAGCCTCTCGGTTGAGGGAGGTAACACAACTATCTTTTTATTGCTGCCTATTGGAGGGCATCCTTTCCTAGAAATATCTTGATAAGTTTGTTACACTTGGGGTGCCTTTGGTATCTATCTTTTCAACACAATAACATCATTTTCCATTCTTTGAATCATGGGATCAAATGATGTTGACGGTTGAGCCCTCCTTGTCTGCTGTTCTCTTTTCTATTTCCCAACATTAATAAAGCATCTTCCAACTCAATAACCATTGTCTGGGCAACAGCTAAGTCGGCCACCCTCTCCTCCCTTAGATGAAAGCCAATATTGGGCGGTTGAGCATTTATGAAGAAGCTTTTTTGGTTTTCTAAAGTAGGTATCTTTGTAGCTACAATCTTATTGACAATTATATTAAATTTCTCCATAAACTCCATAGGCTCAGGGATCTCTTTCTTCAATTAGGTCAACTGAGCTAACAGGGCATGTTCGTCTTTCATGCTTTTAAACCGCTCTTCAAATTTGGTTCACATAGACTCCCATGAGTTAATAGAACCACTGGGCAAATGATAGAACCATTCTGTTACAATATTTGTCAATGATTCTACGAAGAGTCTAACTGCTATGTCTTCATGTTGTACACCTAGAACTCCACATGCAGCAAAAAAAAGGCATTAAGATGCTTGTCAATTGAAACCTTACCATCACCTCTGAACTATGGGAGATTCTTCCTAGACGCTTTAGGTATTTCATGCAACTGTTTCCCCAAAGCTAGGGGCCTATGGATGCTTCCCAAGGTACTAGCGGTCTCTAGGCCATATCTCGAGTGATGCTAACTACTGCAGGTACAAGAGTACCATATAGTGTGAGAACTTGGAAAAAAGGAGACTGAACAACAACTTTAAGTGGTGAAGAGGGTCTGATTTTTGATAAAAATATTCTTCTAACAAGGGGACAATTTGAAAAAATGGATTTCCTTAACTCTTCAAAAATTAGATCTGTTACGCCTTTGTTACGTTCACCCCGAGTGTATCTTTTATATTCAAGTGTCGAATTCAGTGATTTTTATCCGGTTGATTAGCCCTTGTAATCTGAATATTACGAGGCACCACTTGAGGTTGAGCGGGATGCATATTTCTTCTAGGTATGTGGTCAACTACCACAATCTGCCTATGTTTGTTCCCAAATCTCCTAGCTTCTTGTCTTATTACAGTCCCCAAATCTTCCTCAAAATCTAATTCTTCATTAACTCAACGGTATTGCTCGTTCGTCCTTCTATATCTCCAAGCCAAATTTCTCAAATCAATTATGATATCTTCTTGTTCAACATCCAACCAATTGGCACTTTGTTGTAAGATTGGTCCAAACCTACGCTGCAAGACCATGGTTCAGATAAAACCCGTGCATAAGGCACCTCCTCTCAGAGTAATCTTCTTCTTTCACATGGGGCTAAAATAAAACCTTTCCCCTCTATCGTCAACTACAGACTTGACTATATTATCCCTTCCTTGAGCTTTTCTTTCTATTATTTCAATGATTTCTCTTCCACATTCTTCTTTCTCCATAATCACTGTTTCTATTTGGCGGTATTGCTAATGAGAACTTTTGTTTCTCTAGGAAACCACATAAAATTCTGAGATGATAAATTTTGAGAGTGCACCACCCCACCAATTTCTTCCTGGTTGTATTACAGGTGCTTCTTCACATTCCAAACCCATGAGTCTTTATGAAAGGAGTGATACAAATCTATAGCAGCACACAGACTTCTAAGATTATTTATTTCAGAATATCAAAAATCATAGAGCTCATAGACTTACAATCATTTCTGTAGGAGTCTCTCCTCTAAATGTTTTTTCATAGAATATATATCATAAAAATATAATTGAAAATATTTTAAATAATATTGTTCTTGAAATACAAAGAGTTCCCCCTTAAAATTTTGGGGACTTCTCACGCTTAAAGAAACAAGAAAACTAATTGTCTAGCTGAGACGACACATCGTTGGAATCTGTGGCATCTCTTCTCTTTTGAGGAGACTGAGGCATTATAGTGGTGCTCTTGGACTTGAATGTTCGATATCTTTTGGTGACTGGGCTGAACTCATTGTACTTAGGAATGATGACATTGTCAATCCTCAATCGCCACAAGGAATTGTTTCCCCCCTATCTGCTCTGGCCTAGTTTGATAAGCTACTAGATGATCAATTCTTTGCATCAGAGCTGCATTCATGGCACTTATTTTCTCCTTGTTGCCAATACAAAAGGATGGTGGGCTGAGAAATTCCTTAATTTTTTCCTTAAGCTTATCAATACAAGCTTGAACTTCTATAATTTGCACACTTGATTGATTTCAGTTTTAATCTACTCACATTCTCGCAATAATTTAGATTTCTCTTGAACATTCCGCCTCAAAGTGATGATCTTCCATTCAATCCTCTTTTTCCAAATGAAGTAAATGTTGTCATTGGCATGGGTTATCATTTTCTTAGCCACTAGTTTGTCCACTCCTAAGTCTTTCTTTCAGATTTTTGTCCACTTTTAGCCAATTGATTTCTTGATATTTTGAAGTTGTGATATCATCATCGATCTCCTTTTTGCTATCTTCTAAGTTGTTTAGTAATTTATTAGCTTCCCTTCACTTGAATCAGTCTGTCGAGACCCTCATCAGCCTGTTCCTTTGCCCAAGGAGCCTTGGCAGGCTTTTGGAGCCTCTTGGAATACCGCCTTTCACACCGAATTCCTGAAGCCCAAACAAAGAATTGATCATCTCACTGGATGACTAGGCACTGGTCAACAGAAGCCTCAACAAGAAGTCAAAAATTTTAATTGACGTTTGAGTTCCACTTTTGACTTCTTATCCTTCTTAATTCTCTCTACCAACCTCATTGCCAATACTTGAAAATTGTGCACATCACCCTCTCGAGAAGAAGGCCCTAAGTTAACTTTGGTGATATTGAAATCTTGCACTATTGCTTCACTAGCACTCTTATGGGCAAAAGGATGAGCAATTTCAATATACAAATCTCTAGAGGCAAAATTGATCATCAACCTAGAAGTAGTTTTCAATTTCTTGGGTTGAGGAGTTCTTTGTAACAGGATAGAAACAATGTCATCATCTGGAATACTCAATTCTATAATCATTCTCTTTTTAGACAATGTTGTAGGTAGGGAATCGAGGCTGTTGGAGGAGTGAGCTACAGTGATCTATTGATCATAGGGGTATCAAATTTTGGTTCTTTTGGAATTATAGGAGGAAATGGATTATGAGTAGAATGAGAAAGTAATGGGGGAATACTCTCCTGAGAATCAGAAGATGACACCTCCATGGTCTCTTCATCTACTGTCTCTAATACTTCATTTTCTTTCCTTTTTTCCTTCACTTCTTTCCCACAAATATTTTGAGGTCCTCCTTTAGGTGGTTCATCTCCATCCCCTTCCCCAACTGCATGAGAAGGCGTTGCCACAAAAATAGGATGGGGAGGAGTAGAATATACCCGATTGGACTCCCCTTTCTCTGTAGCTTATTTCGTTGTGGTTTCCTTTGGACTTGGGGGTTCTACTTTTCTTTTGATTATCCAATCTTTAGTCCTTCTTAACACTACCATTGTTCTTCCCTCAATGTTCACAATCTCCCTATTATTCTAATTGATGGGCAAGATCAACATTGTTTGTATATGATCAAGATAAACCTGATCTATTAAATTGGACACATCATCATCAATGTTTGGGATGTTCCAGTTTAGGTTATACATCCTAACTTGTCTCATTGTCAAACACATCCAATCCCTTCTTCTTACCTCAAACTTGTTATCACAATCAACCTAATAATCCTTTAATTCAGACACATGGTCAAAACCAAGGCCTGGCTACAAATTATTTCGTACAAAATCCTTACTATCAAATGGGAAGTAAAAATCAAAGAATTGTAATTTGTATTTGACCATATCTCTTTCTATATTTAGGGTTTCCGATGAAGACCTACACTGATAGAAAGACAAACCAATAGGGAAAGGAATACCATCTTTCTTCCTTTCCTTGCATCTTTTGTTCAACTTCCCAATTTTCCTGCAAACTTCAATTAACACAAATCTATTGCTGACATATTTGGGAAATTTACACGAGAAGGCATCGTATCCTCCAATCTTGATATACGTGAACCTTTGTAATTGGATGAAGAAACTCCCATAGGTATTAATTAATTGGGCATCTTCCTAATAAATTTTGACACTAAGATCTCCTTGCAATTCCTTAACCATCAACATTGCAAATACATCATTCACCCTTCTGAAATTTATGTAACTATTTTCTAATTGGAGTTGGGAATAATAATCATAAATTGGGGTGTCCTCACCCAATTACCCTTTAGCTCTCAATCCTATCCAAGCCCTCATACTTGTGATAGCATAAAATATATATGGTGACATATATAAATGCTTATTGGCTCTAAAATGTGTTATCTGTCTATGGAGTTGATCGTTGATGATATTAGCCCAATCGATGTACTGTTGTCCATGAAAAATGATGACAACGAAGAAATACATCCATACCTCAAAATTATGTGCATCTTCACTACCAATCGGTTTGTGTAACAACACAATTATGTCACCAATTTCATTCACGAAGTGAGACCTATGTAAATTCTTGGGCAACTAGGATTTCCCTTTCTTTGGATTTTTTAACCATTATTTTGCTATTGTATTGAGGTAGTGGTTTTTCTTCTCACAAAAATGTTGATATGAAATGGTGACATCTAAATCCGCATATTTGTTTCTTTGAGGTAGTCATAGCAGTGATTGAAAAGTATCCCTATCGAGCTTGGCAACTACCCTATTATCCTAGGTCTTCACTTCTTTGGTTTGAGGATCGTAATGATTTATGCATTCCATTACTAAATCTGGGAACTGAACAATGATTAGGAAACCAACAGTTTGCAATAATCCAATATCAATTAACCTCTACGTTATAGGAGGCCAATTCTCTACACCCTTTCTCTCCCAAAATCTTTTAAATCTACGTGCCCTAGTTTAGTATCTTCGATTTCAGGGATTGTGTTTTCTAATCAAAGAGATGCTCATAACCTAGGTATTTATACTTGATTTTTTGAAAATGAGATTATGAAGGATTTTAATCAATTCACTAAATGTGTGGATAATTATGTTTAAAGGGATTTTGACTTCGAGCAAACAATTTTTTTTTTTTTGATACGCAAGGTTATGATTTATATTAAAGTTTAAAGAAAAATTACAATACGTCTGCAAAGCAAAAAAACCACCAAACTTCCATGGAAACTAGACCTACCAACCCGGGGAGCATGCTACGCCCAACACAAAATTGCAGTCACACTGCATATCTCAGAAACCAACACCGATTTATAACTTTTTAAAACAAAAAATTCATGCACTAAGGCCGAGCCTCACAAGAAACCATTTAATTCTGCAAATGAAGTAAAATCTTTCACCCATACCAGACCCTCCTCCGCTACCAACCCCATTTTTCTTTTCAGAAATTCAACCGCCATTGCCGAGGTCATCCTGTGCCTCATGAGCTCTAGCCCCTTTAAGTCTAAAAGAAAGGGCTATACCTTTACTGCTTCATTCGTCTCCCACAGGAGCTCCAAGTAAGAGGGGCACGAGATTCCTTTACCCACGAAGGCCGCTTTCAGTGTCTTCTCCAACCCTCCTAACAGGTTGCCGCAGAAAAGATTCACCATCAATTCCTTTGCCTCCACCTTAGACACTTCCAAGTCCAAAATGGCTGCCAAGAACCATGAAGATATGTGTGCATTATCCCTTGCAAATTCCTTTCTGTCCAGGTGGCCCTTTCCTAAAATCATTTTGACCGCTACCATGACCAAAGGATCATCCTCAAGCAGAATTCTTTTCAGCCTTTGGTCAGTTCTCTCCCTAAATGCTATTTGCCTCTTCGTCGCCACCAACGAAACAGGAGTGTCGACGTCGAAACTTTCCAACCCCTCCGCAGAGATGGAAATGATGAATTTTGATCTGCTCATCTTCCCCATTAGTTGCCCTCTAGTCGAAAACTCCCTGCACAGAGACAACCAACAAAATGAGTCTCGAAAACCATACAGAAAAAAAACCATCGTTCATCGACATTTAAAAGGCCCGCATACAACAAGGCCGAACCAAGACACACGAGCCTGGAATTATGGCGATGCAAGGCAATCCGTCCTTGCATGAATATTTTGTCCTGCAACCACAAGCCTTAACTCGAATAACACCTCGTGAGAATCATCTTCTGCCACCCGGCCGATTTGCATAATCTAACATGAAGACCGTACTTTACGTGTCGCTTTGTTTATCCTTGCCATCATGAATCATTAAGACATCAGACACCTCCAAGAACTCCCCAATTTTGGCGAACTTCCCATTCCTTTTAGAACCTACTACCAACGTTCCCCTGTCACCTTAGATTATCACTGGTGGTAGATGAGGTGATGTGGCCTTGCCACGATTCTGCTAACTTGCACTCCCCAGCCGACACCCCGTTTTCCTCTCCCATCACCAACTAATGATTTTCCTTTTCTTTTCCATCGGGCTGGTGAATAAATGAGAGGAGCCTGACGAGGAGGGGTGGGCGGGGGCCCACCCTACCACCCACTCGAGCAAACAATTTTGGGTTCTGCAAATACTCATGAAATATTCTAACTTGATATAGAATTCTTTCCACACAGTGGCCAAGTTCAGAAATTGTGTACCTTCAACTATAGACATAAAAATTATCTTATAGAGGACAAAGCAATTACCAACAGTGTTCTCCAATTATGCTCGCAATCCACTTTCTTTGTGCTTTCCTTCCTTTAGCAATTTGTTTGTGAAATAACTCAAATTGGGGAAGAAATCCCAATTAATAGGCATACAATTAATGTTCTTGGGCTTTGAAATTGTATTAATTGCATCTTAAATGTTGGTGTGTGTCATCTTTCACCTCCTCCTAGCACATACTTTGTCCTTCTCGAGTTTCGCTCTATCAGATGTTTGAATGGTTTCCATAACTAAGGCAGGTCCCAACATGTTTTAAGAACCACCCATTTTTTTGAAAGAATATTTGAATTTTTAACCACTTTAGAAAGTTACCATTTTTTCTAAAAAAGTCACCTTTTGAAGTGGGAAATAGTTACAAGAATTTTGTTAGAAGTTGAAAAGGTTTCAAGAACCTCGTAGGTTCTTGAAAAAGTTTTAAGAACTAGCCTGAACACCAACACAAGCTTCATTACTTTTCACTTCCCAACCTTTTCCTTTTCTTGAAATCCTTGAACATCTTCAACCATGAGATTTTTTGGAAACTCACTTGGTTTCAAAAACCTCATTGGTCTCTGACAAGGTTTTGAGAACCTTTTGAAATGTTGACACAAGAACACCAAGAGTACGAACACAAGAGGAGATCAACCGAAGACCTTAAAGGCACAACAAAAAAATATTTTTTGCTTGGGATGGTGGTTTTGAGAACTTCATTGGCTCCCGAAAAGGTTTGACTAACCTTGTTGAAGACCGCCTAGGTTAATTGAACTAAGGCATGAATTGAAATTGAAAGTGAAACCTTATGTGTCTAGATTTGCAAATTTGATCTTCTCCCAAGTGTACATATTTTTGAAAATATTAACTTCTAAATTTGCAACCAAAGGAGTTACATGATTCTTCTATAATATTCCCTCTTCTAAAATTTCTTCCATGTTCATCTAGGGGTAATAATAAAGTTTGGAACTTAATTCAAACTTTTTCTTTGTTGAGATCGGTTATCTAACTATAATCCTAGGAACAACTGGTTGAACATCATATGACCATTATTCAAAAAATATATAATATCAAAATTTTGTTTACCTTATCACCTTCTAGTATGAAGCCTCTAACAGTCTCGTTTTTCTACCTCTTATGGCACTTCCTTGTCACTATGTTTACTCCTATTAAATCATATAGATTATTTCAAACATCACTTTGTATCTCATTGTAGCATGTAGATTTATGAATTACAAACACTAAACTCTCATAGCCTTGTCAACATTTAAAATATGTACTTCATATTCTTCCCAAGCATTCAGACTTGTTGAAAATTTTGTAAAATTTACTATTTCCCTATCTTCGTTATGTTTTCCCATGTTTCCTACCATCAAGTTGAAAATATTTAATATTCATCATAAAATCTTTTTAAAAACTATTTTTTATGTGTTGGGAAAGTTTTTTGAGGAGTTCCCCAACCTATATAAAGGCTCAAAAGTAGTTCTAAAGCTAAATTTACCAAAAATAACGCAACAAATAATAAGAGGAGGCTTGTCTATGTTAATGAGAATTTTAATGATTTTCATTGACTCTTATGCATCCAAGTGGCATATTTTTGAGAGGGCATACAATTTTAATTGTTTATAATGTTTTAAATAGCTAGATTAGGTGCAATCATTGAGGGGGGAATAATTTGTAATTTTTCAAATGTTCCCAAAGTGTTGGCACCTATTTATTTAAAATAGTGATTACTTTATTAGTTTCTTAAATTTGAAAGCGTTGAAAGTGAACAAGGGTTGTGTTTAATGCTTTTTCTTTCCTTCCTATGGTCATGCCATGAATGCAAGGGAATTATTCCAATGGTCTTGCATACCCTCCATTGATCGTAGGCACTCATTCAAATAGTTTTTTGGGCATGATATTGCTCAAATCGTAGTTTCATTTAGGGTTATGCCCTGCTAATTATATCAATTTATTTTGATCATTTTAAACTGGTATATTTAGTTTTATGTAAAATCTATATAAATAACATCGAAAATATGTTGCGATTAAAAAAGACTTTTTATGTTAAAGACTTCAAAAAATATCAGAACACTTAAGTAGTTACTTTTACCTCGATCCAGTAAACAACCACAATTATCAAGATGTAGGCAATATGAATTTTGATTTAATTATTTCTTCCATGCAATAAAATTTGGGGATGCAATAAGTCACATAAATCTTAGCTTTGGGGGACCTTGCATACAGTTTTCTAATGCAAATGTCAATTTCACAAAGCTTTCCAAAACTGACATACATCAGCCCATTGCTTCCATTCTTTCCCTTACACAATGTCATACCCACAAGAAAGAATGATTATGCAGTGCCTAATACAATTTTTTATTGATTCTAACTTATCATAATCTATATACATAACACGGAGAGATTTAAATATTTGTATTTTTTTTTAAGATTATCTAACCGCAACTCTATGACAGCTGGTTTTCGATTAGTCTAGGCTATTGACCCCCTCCTTTTGTATTTTCCTTTTTACTTGCATTATTTCAATAAAAAAAAATCTATAATTTATCTTCCTTGAAACAACAATTGAAAAAATACACTTGTCAAAAACAATTTAAAAAGTACACTGGTAACGAAAATACCTATTGACAGTTCTCAGCTCGCCAAGCTTGAATGAATGAATGAATGCTTTTAATTACGTCCACGAGACCAGCCGGCCTATGGGACCCCAAAACAGAACTGAAACCACAATTTGATACAAACCGAGCACCCGCCGACCTCACCGAGTACTTATGTTTCCCTTTAACTCTTTGCTAATTTTGTTTCTTCTACTGTGTATTTTGATCAGGTAACCTGCCGTTTCAACGATCTTTTCCTCTTCGAACAAAGCCTCTAACGATTTGACTTTAAACAGATCCAAGTAACTGCACCTAATGTCCTCGTAAGCTTTACACTGCATGACGTAGTGCCATTCTGTTTCCACCAAACCCGAAGAGCAGAAACAACAAATCCTATCAGCCCATGCCTCCTTGGGTGTTGTCCATCTCCCCGTTTCACATCTCAAACGATGAGAGCTAGTTCTCAACTGGGCTATCAACATTTTAGCCTTCCACTTTATATCTGCCCCCACGTAATACTTTTGCCCATGATCACAAGTGTGGTTAAAGTGCAAAACATAATATTCTCTTTTTCTACTAAGTTGTTTTGACCATAGGATTTGTTTGGCTTTCTCTTTCACAAACCTTTTAATTTCTACATTAGTGTTTGGACACTCCTGCATGCTTATCCCCCATTTTTCCATCCACTTGGCATTTTGCCTCATCCACGTGCTCTTCCTTCTAGTTAAGTTTTCTTCCACCACAATTTTGGGCCACCGGTGTTCCCCCATATTCTCAATTCTCTTCAAATAACCTAATAAACGGATTAATGCTGCCATTTCCATTGGGAAAGCCCCCGCTTCAGCTAGGACAATCTCATACGGGACTGTACTTTTTATTTTAAAATTGCTGGTGATTAGGTGCTTTTGTAATCTTTCTATTTGCCTCCATTTTAGAGCTGAAGTGTTGCAGCCCCAAACTTCACAGCCATATAATACTACTGGAGTGACAAGCAGCCCAAATAATTTCTTCTTTGTTTTCCAGTCCCATAGCTCAGCTGATCTACATCTATTTTGAAGCAAGTAGAGGGCTTTCCAGCCCCCTTGAATTCTTTTTGCCCTACAAGTCTCCCAACTGAGATTGCTGCAAAAATCGAGACCCAAATATTTGTATTCATTTACCACTTGCAAAGAGCTTCCCTCAAACATAAAATTTAATTGTTTCTTGGCTCTTTTCAGCGTAAAAATCATGACCTTGGTTTTGCTGATGTTCACTTGCATCCCTACATCCCGACAAAACAGCTCTAAGGCTTTTAGATGTTCTTGAAGACTATCTTCTGAATTTGCCATTAAGGTAAGATCATCTGCATATAGCAGCAATTTAACCACATAAGTGGCCAAAAACACTCCATCACCACCCCTCTTGTCTAACCATTCTTCTAACTTGTCTATGTACAGCCCAAATAAGGTGGGAGATAAAGGGCAGCCTTGCTTGACCCCAATGTCGCTCCCAAAACACTCTGAAAGACCCGCCTTTGTTCTGATTTTGGCGTGGACCTGATCATAAAGCCTATGAACAGCAGCCCTATACTTTTCCGGAATTCCAAGTTGTTCCATTCTGTCCCAAAGTTTGCTTCTAGGGACTGTGTCAAAAGCCTTTTTGAAGTCAACAAAACAGCAAAAAACCTCATTACCTTGTTTATCCCAAACTTTTTCTACCATGTGTCTGAGAGTGATGCAATGATCAATTGTAGAATGCTTTGGTCTGAACCCAGCTTGCCCTTTCGCCCTTTTACCTTCCTTCTCAGCCCAACAACTGATTCTACGTTCCACCATGCTCCCAAAGAGCTTCCCAAAAAGGGGATTAATCATTATGGTGCGGTAATTTGACGGATTGTTGACATCCCCGCTCTTGTGAAGAGGGATAACCACACTTGTTGTCCAATGTTTTGGAAACCCATGTTGAATGATCCTATTGAAAATCTTCTTGATATGCGGTGCCAAGATCTCTAAACCCCATTTCAAATATTCAGCCTGTAAACCATCGATGTCCCGAGCCTTCCCCACTGCCAAAGCTTTAATACCAACCTTGATATCCTTTGTGGTGAAAAGTTTATCATTAATGTTTATTGCTGGAGGTAAGGTTTTTTCTTGGTCTCTTTCATACAGTATTTTTGCATATTCTAACCATTGAATGTCTGTGATGTTATTCTCATTAGTACTTCTAGCCTGCTGCAATTCTCTCCAAAAACCCTTCGGGTTGTGCCTTCCAAGAGAAATTAGTTCTTTCCTTCTTATTATCATGAATTCCTCTTTTTTTAATCTTACTAATTTCTCATACAATTTTTTGTTTGCATGTTCCTTTTTGGAAATTTTCAAACCCCTCTTAGCTGCCTTACACTCTTCGTCATACCATGGATTAGCTGGAAAACTGCATTTGGAATTTCTTCTACCCTTAGCTCTTTTGCATGATGTGAGAGCTTTGTGAATGATTGACATCAACATGCTACTGTTTATAAAGTTTTGGTTTTTGTTGGGGCTGCCAATGCTTTTTATTTCTTTTAACTATTTTTCGAGCATGTTTTTAAATATGTCTTGATTCTCACAGGTTAGCAGAATTTTATCTTGAAGATCCCTTCTTTTGTCAGGTTGCGAACTAGTTCTTGGCTAGGTATCATTTTCCATTCCAAGTTTAATGTAAATAGGACTATGATCAGATTTTAGTTCTAATGGACAGCCCCCTATTTCAACCTCAATTATCTTTGGTATAATACTTTGTGAACCAATGACATAGTCCACTACGCTTTTCCCATTATAAGTGTGACATGTGAAGGCCCCTGATCTCAGCAATGTATTTATGCCATTACATATGATTAAATCGTGAAGACAACAAAACCCCAACAAGTTTGCACTGAAAGACGAAACACCACCTTTTGAGTCCTGAGATACCCTTTTCCACCTCTGATTTTCTTCCTCTAACCATAACGGATTACTATTCTGCCTCTCTTCTTTACTAAAGCATAAAGCTTGGTTATTTGTTGTTCTTGCATTAAAATCTCCAAGCAAAATGATCTTTCCTGTAGCACCATACTTTGTCATGTCTATTTTTAATGCTTCATATGGATCTTCTCTATCTAGGCTCCTCTTCTTGTACACTTTAGAGCCATAAGGGGCGAAATAGCAAGCTGCGATCCAAATTGTAGACTCCCCATCTACCACTTTCATCCAAATGTATTGGTTATTTGGGTCTTTTTTTTCAATTTTTATGAATTTTTCACATTCTTTCCTAACCAAGATTGTCACCCCACCATGTCCCTTGCCACTTTTCGTTAACTCATTCCAAACTGAAACTTTGTTATAGCCTTCAAATTCAGGTATCCTGCAGCCCTCATGTTCATGTGTTTCCATGAGAGCAATAATATCTTTTCCCTCTGCTATGGGCCCCAACCCAGGCCCCCTCCTCCAAGGGTAGCCCCTACAATTCCAACTTACCATTGAGAGGTGATCCTGGGGGCCCCCGCTTTCCTATTTGTTATGATTCGGGTTGTCCCTGAATTGGGCCTTCCCTCTGTACAACCAAGCATCGTTCCCTGCCTTTCTTGCTGTTATAACCTTCTCCCATTCTTTCCTTCTTTCCTCTAGCTGCAATGGTGTTAGATCCTCATCTATATAAAATGCGTGCCTTGGAGGGACCTTTTGCTTCTCAAAATTTTGTTCCTATCTTCTACACACTTCAAGGTTACCCTTATATTTCTGCCCTTTTCTCCTCTATTTGCTTTTCCAATTCTGTTTGCTTGAAGGATATGTCCTCCCCACTGAAGTTTGTCCAAAAGAAAGTCCCTTACTAGCCTGCTAGTGACTTCCCCCTCACCATGTTCTTTCAACCCTTTAACTATTATGTTTGCTGCTCTACTCTGCTCTTCTTTTTCCTCCCATATTTGTAACTTGATTTGTTTCCTTATATCTTCTCTTTGCATCTCCATTGACCCCTTTGTCGCTTACATAAATAAGTGCTCTGGTTATGTCGCTTTAAACAATACATAAATAAGTGCTCTGGTTATATCTTTTGGGCGGACAGCAGAAACATTACATGGGTCGACTTGATTGATGCTCCTCCGTTGAACCAGCAGCCAAATACACCAGGTCCGTCAAATGACCCACAGACACGGGAAAATCACCGGAAAAGGCATTGAAAGACAAGTCCAACTTCTTCATGGATTACAGAGCACTTAAATCCGGCAAGGCTTCGTTCACAGCTTTTTCCCTATTGCAAACAATTCCTCTCCAACTGCAGGAAGAGCCAGCAGAGAAGGCCTCCCAGCTTCTCTTCCTCTGCATTCAACAAAACTCATCGTGTTATTCTCTTTCACCCCCCGCCATTACCCAGTAATTTCAGCCCTTAGCATGCCAATTAATCACAGAATGGGTTTCAATGGGTGTCCTTGAATTCGAATCCGTTTGAAGGACTGAAAGGGTTTGGCATCAGAGTTTTCTGTATTTTTACTTAAGTACAGTTGTAATTACATTAGGGTTCGGCCCCTGTTTTGTATATCCTTTTATTTAGGTAGCAGAAAGGGAGAGGACTAATTTGTATTAACTTGAATGGAATCTGTTTCCTTTGTTTTTCAGTTTGGGACATTTTAGCCCAATTTTTCCCCCTATATCCTCTTCCTCTCATGCACTCAATAAATAAATAATCTCCTTTTCAGATAATTTTGAATGAATCCTCTGTTCCAACAACAATGAATATCAATCAATTCAACTAACGAAGAAGGGCCTGGCTGATACAGTTGGCAGCCTGCAGAACAAGGACTTTCTTCATCAGCTTCGCTTAAGAGTCAAGACCGCCACAATAGACTTGAAGAATATATTTTCACAGGAGTTTATTAGAATGATAGTGGAAATTTAGTCATGCAATTATAGTGAAAATGGGGGTGAATTTCTCCTCTGCAAAACATGGCCACATGACATGTTTATACCATCTGTAATTAAATGATTTGATCAATCACATTTATAATGGTAGAAATGGTCGATGGTTAAATCCTCTGAAACGTTGATACAGAAATCCTCCCACCTTGACCACTAACATGGCGAAGTGGCCTATGTGATGTGCTGATATTATGGAGCTGCTGAATTCATTTTTGCCCACTTTCGCCTCCACCTTGCTTACATTCACACTCCCACTTGCATATTTGGGGTTGCAGAATCAGATTGCCCTCATAAAAACCCAAAGTAACGAGCAGCCGTGTATCATTTCCTATGCAAGAGGCAGCAGGTGTTATCGTCAACGTAATCAACAGTTGCATATATTTTATTTTCAAAGCATCGCCGATCGCCGTCTGTTTTAAATTATTTTAACAGTTTCTATGTACACGGATAGAATGCCGCTGCAGTGGAACACCTTTCGGCATAATGAGTTGTTTTTTGTGTTGTGAATATGATTGAAGGTTTCTAGGAGACAAATTTTTCCAATGCATATCATTTTGAGCAAGATTTTGTGGTACACGTGAGTTGGTCCAATGGTGGAGAACTTGTACTCTTGAAAGAGAGGTCACAAGTTCAAATCCTGAAGGGGGTAAGGTATGTACACCTCGTATTGTGGAGCAAGAGTTAGATGCCTCCCTCATATTGGGAGTACGAGGAATCCTGTATACTATAAGCTTTTCTTAGTTTTCTCAGTTTGGGTTTCTCTTAAAAGTAATTTCAGAAAATGTTATAGCATTTTAATTCAATAAAATCTTTGTAGTGGCCTTTTACACATTTCAAATAGATTTATGTAGTGTTTTTATGGATTTTTAAGTATGTTATGTACATTTATCTTATTATTATAGCGTATGAAATGGTACATCTATTTTTCATTGTCTTTCCAATTTGTTATTTATTTTGATAAATGTGACTTTGTGTTCAATGGATAGGCACCAGTCTTGGAGGACCTTGACCAATATCAAACTCTTTAAAACAAATCAAAACATTCAACAGTAGTTTCGGAATAGAAATAAGTGTTGTGCATTCATAATCTTGCAATTTAACCACATAAATATGTTATGAGAACCTTGAATGAACTCATTTCATGTGGACTATGTTTGTACTTTTAATCATCTATACAGGGGTTATATACAACTAGTCTTACTTAGTGATAGAATTTAGATTCAAGTGTATAATTGGGTTTAGCTATTATTATTTTTGGTTGTTCATTTTGTTTGATTTCAATACCTATTAAGGAATACCCTTAGAAACACCCTCAAAAGTCTAAGCTAAGATCAAAGAATAGGAGAGATAACCCACTCTCATCAATTGGCCTTTAAACCTCCATTATCTATGGATGAACCTCATTCTATATTTTGTGATGGCAACTCCTACCCTTGGAAGTAAAATGAATTTCTAGGATTTTGGAGTAGCGGTTTTGGGACCCAATTGAATGGTGTTGAACTATTAGGGAGAATTTTAAGGTGATTTATTTTCATTGTTGATGGTATACATTGTGCATTTTGTTGTTTGTTGAAGCTAGTGTGCCAAAAACTTACACTCAATAATAGAATGAAATTGTTGCTAGGGAGAATTTGAATGTGTTTCATTGCCATTTTTGATGGTACACATTGTGCCTTTTATTGTGTGTTGAATTTTTCATGTCAGAAACCTACACCAACAAAATGACATCATTACCAAACATAATTTGAATGTGTATTTTCCCATTTCCAATGGTATTGATAATGCATTTTTGTGTGTGTTGAATTTGGCATTCTTGAAACTTAAAGCAACAAAATAGAACTAGAGATAAGAAAAAAATTCAAAGTTGAAAAGGAGTTGAATAATTTTCTAATGGTTGAACCAAGAATTTATTATTTTTCCTTGGAGGTTCGCTTAGCTTCAAGGATTTTCTCATTATTTGAGATGGTGAATTTTCTATCCAAGAACAAAATTTGTTTCCATTAGTGTTCATGTTTTAATGCTCATAGAAATCAAGTTACTACAACTAGTTATAAGGTACTTGTTCTTCTTCCAAATCTAAAGTGTGGTTTCTTTCATGGTAAAGAAACAAGTTATAAGTTTTGTGTCACCAAAAAATGTAAAGTTGACATTTTTTATGCTCACTAGAGTCTCTCTTATGGACTTTGGCTTGATTTTGCCTAGATTTAATGTTGTAATGTGGCCAACACGTTCACGTTAGGTCTTGGACACTTGTGAATCAATAAGACTTCTAGGATGTCTTGTAAAGGTGTTATGAAGTGTTGTAACCCACTTTCACACTTTTATAGGACCCTTTCATCATAATTCACTTAAATAACCCTCTTTTTATCACTTACCAAGTTTTATTTCAAATGTTGTAAAGTGTTGTAACCCACTTTCACACTTTTCTAGATTTTTCATCACTAATTCAACCCTTTCTCATGTTTAAATAACCCCTTAATACACTTTCTGGTCCCCCTTAAGTGTGTTTTTGAGGATATTCCTGTTAGATAACATTTAATGCCGTGTAATTCCTAACACCCATTTAATTTGCTTAAGTGGGACTAAGTCGCCAATAGGGGCGACTTAGTCTTTTTTGGCACAAAACTCAAAATTATTTCAAATTTTTGGCGGGATTTCATTCTCTAACCCTTGAGGTCGGCCTATGATGTGTGATTTTCAAGAAATTTAGGAAAATCAAGTATAAATAAGGGTTATTCCCCTCATTTTTTTATCTCCTACAATCTCCTAATCTCTTGCACTCATTAAGCATTCAATCTTACAAGCATTCAAGCAATCTAAGCATAATCAAGTTATCCATTGGAGCACTTCATTGCATATCTTCAGATTTCTACATCAAGGGTTTGGTAAGTTTATGACATTGCATGTTGTTTACTTATCATTCTCTTTCCATTTCATAGGGTTTGATTACCAAAGTGGGGTTTGACCAAGGAAAACCCCTATACTCTAACCCTTAACCATTTTTCCCTCTTTGCATGTGTGTTTGCAGACTTTGTAGGCAGATTTGTCAAAGAAATAGGTATTGAAAAGTGGTCAAGAAGTCATCAAATCTATTTAAGTCAACATAACCCTAATTCAAGCTTTGAGACACTTTTTATCTCATTTTCTGTAGAATCAAGAGTGAACACATGTCAGAAAAGAAAGTGCAGACTCAAAGCTACAAGATTCTATCCCGAGGTTCCTAAAATCTACAGGTGGACTAAGTCACCACTAGTGGCGGATTAGTCCCACTCTAGGCCTAAAAAGTGGTTTCATTTTGGATGCCCATTTGGTAGATTCTTGTTGAACAAGTTTTCCCAAAAGCTGGGGACTAAGTCCTTGACCTAAGCGTAAGTGTTGATCAACATTTTGAGTCAATTTTTTGGGATTCGAAACTCTCACATCAGATTTCAAATTCTAGGTACCTCTCTAATCCTAATGGGTTATTTCATCATTACTTGCATTTTTTTAGTATTTTTGCATATCACAATGTGTTTTCAACATCTTGCATTTCTTAGGTTTAACATCATTAAATCATTTTATTTTCAGATCGAGTGCATTATTACATCATAATTAGACATATTACATCTCATTTTTGATCTTGAGTGTAGAAATTTTCATTTTGGACCCTATTCCTTTCTCCTTTTAGGTGAAAAACTCTAGAAGGTGTTTAAAGCAATTAGGCAATCCAAAATCATTGTCCACAATTTTTATTTTCTACCTTGCACAAGTGACTTGTAAAAAATTATGGCTAGTTGGAATGGACTCATTTACCCTAGGGATGCCTCATCATATATACCCTAGATGCTAAAATAAAATAAATTTCCATGAGGGTTGGTGGAACCCCTAAAATTTTGTGTTCCACTGATGTTAGATGCATATTTGGATGTCTATTCTAGTATGGGATGTGACTTGTGGCTTAGGATTTTGGTTTTACCTCTGTTCTACAGTTTTGTTTATGCCCTAAACCCCTTGAAAAATCCTAAGTATTGAAAATCCTTTGCATGTGTTTTAATTTGTAGTTGACTGTCGCTAGCCCGTTCCCAGTTTTCCAAGTTACAACCCGAGTCATTATGTTCATTCACTTATCGGCCCTTATGCCTAGTGTTCCCAGTCATTACCCATCTGAATTATTTTAATCCTATCAAATGTTAAGCAAGTTTGAAAATGTTTTAATTATTTTTCATATATCCTAGGTTCGGTCCCAAGTAATGCCTAAAGTCCTTTTATCTTTTAAACCTAATGAACAAACCTTTTTAAGTCATCACTTAACGCACATATCTATTAAAATGCTCAAGAAATGGTCATCAGGTCCCACCAAATGTATTTCATTGATTGCTCACTAGCTTGTGGCAATAAAATAATTAGATAAAAGAACTAGCAGGGCAACAGGCGGGTGACACTTGTCTATCCTTATGGCGGATCCTACCAATTCTAAAGGCATCAGTGATGAAGGGTTATGAGATCAACGACTTAGATGCACTTTGATGGATCAATCTTGACTATTCCCCGCCAGCCCGTAGGGGTATCCACAGGCTTGTCTCAACTCTTGGAGGGTTGGTAGGCAAGCCCCACGTGGTATCATCACTAGCGTCCGTGAGACTTTATAAGGCCCAAAATATTTGATGAAATATTTCACAGTGACTATGGACATGGCAAAGAGTGTGCTACTAAATGGATTTTAGAGCATGTGCATAAAACCTTAACAATATTTTTTAATCTCAACCATTCATCACAAAAGGAGGATAACTTTTTGAGCGTTAGGCTTGGAGATTAAAGGGATCACACATTGAAGGTTGTTGGGTTGATTTGGGTCATTTCTTGCTAATCGGTGATCGTAGATCAAAACTTTGCAATTTCCAGAAGGCTAGCAAGTGGCTACCATGTGGACTCTCTCATGGCTTGTAAAGCGTGGTGGGGCCATGAAGCCAACAAAGCAAAAGGTTCATCTTGTCCGCACATTGATCCAGATCACGATGAAATATACGGTGGAAATTCAAAGTTTTTAAAAAGGACATCATTGAATCATTCTGGTTCGCACGAGTGAGCAGTAATGGTGGAGTTGATATTTTTCTACCAAATTGAGGGCTTTATTCACCATAAAAGTTGGATTTAAAGCTTGTTATTGGTTACAAAATTATTTCTAAAGAATTCAAGAGAAGTTGTTGCGTGTTTCAAGCTTCGACATATTTAAACTAGGGTTTTCTATGTCATTGAACCAGTAAGTGAAATTCACACCTCTTGAGCTAAAATTTCTCCCAGTTTTCATTCAATTGTGATTGTTGTCATCTAATTTCCAATTAGGGTTTTCTTTTATGGTTTGAAATTCATCTAGATTACTGTAAATTTGTGATTTTAGTCACTCTTTGCATCAAGTCTTCACCTTAAAACTATAAGCCCTACTCTTAACCATTGAAACCCTAGGTCAAATTACTCATTAGATATGGCATCAAAAGTCCAAATCTCTAGTTCTAAACCAAAAAAGAGGCCTTTGGTCTAAAACTTGCTTGACCAACTTCCACCCTCAACAAATGAAAAATGGATAGGGAAAACCATGTTTCATGGTCCTAGGGTTAAGGATGGTCTTGTCAATAGACAATGCACCATTAAGGATGCTACACTACCATATACTGGGTGGTCACTCTTCCAAAGCTAGTTCAGTAATAGACATGCTCACATTCCAATATGCAACCCATGGAGGTTAGATATGGGCAAGTTGATTGTCCCTAACATGTATCTGGACATTGACCTCCTAAATTCCACAACAACTAACTATGACCCTATTGTTAGGGTAGTTAGAACTCATTCTAGGCAGAAGATGGTTTGGGTCACAAAAGAGGAAATTGCATAAGTTTTCAAATTGAACAAATGGAGTAGAGAAATGGAGGAGATTGATGACAAGAAACTAAAGGTAGAGTATGAAAAGGCGAGACCTACATTCAAAGTCTCAGTGCTGGCTCATTTCTTGGCATTAGCAGGAAGGGGAGGAAATAGAATTGTTCTTGGACCATCTGACAAGGAGCCCTTTCTAATCAAGTATTTTCTTCTCTATTTTCATAAAACATTTTATTCCCTATGTCAAATCCTAGGGTATGATCCATCCTCAATCATGCCAATTGCACCAATGTATAGGGCTTCCAATATTCAACACCCCAACATCAACACCTTTTATGATTTTGCTACATACTTGTCAGAAGAAATGCACAAAGATTTAGTAGCATTAAATAATGGGGAAACAACAATAAGATTCTTGTGGTATTCTTTGTTTATGCACATGTTTTTATACAAAGGTGTAGATTACTTTGGTAATGATAAGGAGTTGAAGAGACTGGAGGATGGTGTGGTGATGCCTATTCAATCATGGATTCTATTGTTAGACAGGCATGGGCAAAAAACTAGTTTTGTGGTTGCCACAAATATCTATTCCTCCAAATTGAAAAGAGCTCTAATTGTGGATATGCCAAGGATTCCAACTGAATTACATGATTTTCAAGGCCAGTGGAAAGGAGGCCTCATTTGAAAATAAATCACAATTGGGGGGATGTAATTCCTTATCAAGATTGTACTATTCTCCCAGTATATGGAACAAGACAAACACCCCATGTACTCCCTAGGGATGTACCACTGAGGATTGGTTTCCTTGAGGTCATGTGGTAGCTAGGAGATGTTGAATATATTCACTTATTTGAGATGAGAAAAGGAAAATTTTTCCTTTCCTACATAGTGTTCTTAGATTTTTTCATGATAACCAATGGATGGAAAAATATCCTTGAAAAATTAAGGCCCTATGGAATTAAAATTTGAGCATACAAAAGTTATGACCCGAAGGGTTTTATGGTTTGGTTTATGGACAAAATAAAAGGAGGGAAGTTTGTTCATAATTTTTCCTTCTCCAAGGAGATTATCAGAAACATATTTGATTTTTAGACACAAGAGGACAAGATGAGGAAATGGATTTTTTTTGAAAAGTTGGAAAGAGCCAAGCAGGTAAAAGATCCTCAATTTGAGGCTTTGCCTGATATTAAGGATGTGATATTGAGAGTGGAAACAATTGTAAATTCTTTTGATAAAGTTGTTGCAACTTTGAAAGAGGAAAGAATGGTTCAAGATAAGGGAAAATTTGTGGTCACTGAAGAACATGATAATGGGAAAGCCCCTATGTTTGAAGTAAAACCAGTTTACCATCCTCCCAAGAAGGTACACATAGATGCAAGGAGGAAGAGCATTGTAAAGAAAAAATTACCATAGACATTCCTACATAATCAAGGGAGTGGAGGAAACCCTCTCCATAACAACAAATGCCACCATTGTCACCACCACATTCTTCCATTCCACAAATAATTGAGCTTGATTCACCACCTAAAGGATCATCTCCTCCTAAGGAGCCACCAATGAAGAAGCAGAAGGTTGAGCCAACTAGCCTTTTTGATTATCTAACAAATGAATCAAATGATGAGATATAGAAGATGAGATGATGCAGGGCATGCCATCCCCCCAAAGAGACACAATGTTAGACTTTAAGTCTCAAATTGAGAAATGCTAACTTAGGTGGGGTAAATAGTTCAGAGGATGCTAGAGCGAAAGCTTGTGAAAGATTCATGGATGATAATGAATTCATTAAGACACGAGCATTTCAGGAATATGTGTGGAGGGAAATGAAGGATGAATATGTGATGAGTTTTGAGATGAAGGCAAGCAAGAGCCCTGAGTCACCAAAAATAGTTATAGAAGATCAATTTCATGAAGAGATGAGGACCAAGTATTTGAACACCATTGCAACTAAAGGAAAAGAATTGGTCAAAAAGAGTGGTGTATTGTTGTCAACAAAGTGGGATTTAGCATCAGCCTTAACATTTGACACAATGAAAAGGCATGATGCCCCTATCTTCACCATTGAACAGGAAGTTACCTTGGCCTTACAAGGATCAACATTTAGTTCTTAGTGGGACACACTAGCTATTTGGGCCTTGGTCCCAAGGACTAAGAAGCCAGGGGTAGTAGAGCTAGTTGATGGAGTTAGAGGAGGGTTGATTATTAAAAGCATATCAGATACATCAGTCATAGAAGTAGTTACATTGAATGTTAATGTAGCTCAATTCACCAAAGCCATAGTAGAATCCCTAATTAAAGAAAGGGATAAGTTTAGAGCAAAGTACAATGATATAGTGGCAGAGTACAATGTGGGAAAGAAAAAAATTGTTGAGATGAAATTGTAGATTGCATTATTAAAAGAGAAGTTCCAGTCAGTGCATGCAACAAGTCCATCTCAAGCTACAATTCTTCCTCCCCCTTCCCCACAAGAACAAATTCCACCTTCTCCTATTCTTTCACCACCTCCAATACCAATTGAAGTTGTACCTCCTAGTTCTGAGGATGTGCCCATTGCACAATAAACTCCAAGTACATCAAATGCACCTCCAACAGAGGAGATCACCATGGAGGATTTGATGGAGAATCTTAAGACTTATGAGGAGATATGTCAACAATTTGATGAATTAATTCACTTAAGTAATTTGAAGATTGTGACTGTGGTGTTAGAGAACTTGAATAAAGGGATTGAGAGGAGGTGAATTATCATTCATTCAAACTATTTGTATATGTTTGATGCAATAAGGAACTTTGACAGAGATAAAGAAGTTACAATCCCATTGATGGATAAATGGAACTAAGAGATATGGTGATTGGATCAAAACATGATGCAAATCAACCACCCAACATTGTCCCAACTTTCAAACTGGTGAATAAAATTAAGGAATTCTAGGGGTTGATTGAACCACTAGAAATGAAGATTAGGGAGCTGGTGAAGAGGTTTGTTGAGTGAAGTTTCAGTTTACTCCTAGACATTCTAAATGAAAATGGTGAAGTCAAACCCCTGTAGGAGTGGAAGGACCAAGAAAACAAAGTGATTGCTACTCAAGCCAAGCTGATTTTTGATGGGGTAGATATGGAGATGTTAAAGAACAACATGGAAAAACTCACCCACACAAGTATCTTTCTTGAAGAGTTTGAAAAAGAGGCCAACCAATGGTGATTAAATACACCCCATATAGGAAGAAGGAAGACCAGGCAATTACATTTGAATGGCCTTTTGAGGAATATTTTGAGCTCTGGAAGAGCAAGTATGTTGACATCCTAGACGAGTAGGTTGTTGTAATGGTGAAACAGTGATTGAAATTTTGATCTTATGTCTGCAACAATGGAGGTTACAATAGGAGAAATACAATACATGGCATGTAACTAGTACATCTTAGGCCTTAGATATATCAACGTTCAGATATTGTATTCTCTCTAATTCAAAATTAATGACATGGAATGCAGACATGGAAGTAATTTGGTATATTCTCTTCTCCTTGGTTTTTTATGTTTTTCATCCTCAAGTTTTGGAGCACGTGGAAAAGGCATTGTAGCTACTGGAAGGAATATTTGCACTGACTAAAGAGCCTTTTGGAAGACGCGTGATGTAGACCCCAAGAGACTCAATCTTAATCTAATTCACAATTTTCTTTTAGGAGGCATCTAACAAGATTAGGATGACCATATAAAGCAATTCAACTAATCCTCCAAGTTCAACAACCATTAAAAACAAAAATTCCCAAATTGCACCCTTCAACTCTAGTAGTACTAGGAACCCAGTTTTCAGACCTTAACTTAGAAAATTTTCATAGAACTTAATCAACTCAAGGGTGATTCAGATACCCATTTTTGAGACACATAACATATCAAAAGAGTGCACAAGACTCTTGTTGATGTTTTTTTTATGCACTTCTCAACACAGGCAGTGCGTAGGTGCACTACCTCTCTTGAAAGACAATCTTCCACAATCAGATTGCAGAACACTATCCCAAGGTTGTATTTTGTACCTTGATCCCTAAATAGTTTTGATTGATCGAAGGCACGAGTAGCAAAACTCATGAACTCTACTGTCATTTCACTAGACATCCCGTCCTCCATCTTCTTCTAGAAGTAAGGTTTTACCTTCTCCGGATCCATCTGTACTAAGGGCATGTCATATTCTACCATTAGCTTGAGGTACCAAGCACATTCCACTCTGATTTATTTGATCCATTCGATATCCAGATCCACTTTGCTCATTATTTGTTCCAACCTTTCCCTCTGGTTTTTAAAGTCTCACCACCACACATCCATCAACCAATGATCGTCCTTGTTGAACGCAAGCTCCCTTTCCCATGTGGGTTTTGGAAATTGAAGGATAGCCTCGATGTTTGGGAAGGTGGAGTCGTATGTCATAGGGAAGTTGGTGCAGAGCTTCCTCGTGCCTTCTAAAGATTGCTGTAGGTCCAAGAACTTGTTGGCTGTCCGAACAACCCGACTAATTCCCATGTTCCCGACATACAGGACCTGTCGGAACTAGCTCTCTGTAGTATTTTCCAAGTTCTTTCTCCTTTCCATCTTATCAATCTATTCTTTGGACATCAGTCGAGGTGGAGCCACAGATGTGGTAGGTAGGTCATCCACCAAAGACCATTGCTGAATGTAATCCGTCAAAGCAGCTACTTGTGCTTTAAGCTCATCTTTTGAAATCTTGTCCTACTTTATCAAGTGTACCACTGTGGCCACTAATTCTTCAAGATTCCCTACCTTTTGTTCCCTGGTAGCAGTTCCCAAGTCGATGGTGGAGACGTTGTAACTCACCCCAGCCTAGCCCACCACAGGCGTTGCTATTTGTACTGCTTGAGAAAGTACACCATACCTTCTTGAAAGAAGGCCGCTGTAGGAAGACCCATAACCCTGCTTAGCATTGTGACTAGGTCATGGTAATCCTCGTGGAAGTCACTACGGAAAAGCTCATGAGGAACCTTCACAGTGCTGCCCCGCTTCTCCTTAAGCCAATGCTGATTGATTAACCTTTTGCATCCTATCAGGTTGTCATCCCATTCTGCTTAGCATTCCTCAATTGTCGACATTTCCATTTCTTGAAACATGGGAATATGGAAGGTTTTTATGATTCCTTCAGCCGACATGTCAATGAGAATGTTACCATCCCTGTCAACAATTGTTCTTGTATCTGGTTGATATGCTTGCCGAATAGCCATGACGAGTTCGGGGGCTACAAGAGATGGAGGAAAGCCTACTGCCTTTGCTATTCCACTTTGTCTTATTAGTCTTGCATTCTTGGTCGTTGGATTGACCCTGACCCTTTGTGTAAATTCATCAATATCGACATGGCCGATATTGGTGTTGATGATTTCTTTCCAGTCCATGGTAACCTTCGAGTGCAGAGGCTCACCCTGGAACTGGTATTTCATTTGGTCTTTGTCCTCTTTTCCTCGAGGAGTCTTACCCGACTTCTTTCCTTTGTTCTTTTCGACAGCTGCCCTTGAAGGTCCTGCACCCAATTCCATATATTTTGCAAGCAAAGGTGTAGTCTGTGCATTGGATCACAAAACTGTTCATGTTAGTTGAGATCCCATGAAATCAGTTTAAAATAAACTATCGTTAATAAAATGATACTTCTATCTCCTGACGATATCAGCCTTTTGATCGAGGGCTTTGGGACAATCCAGGCTAGAGGGCCAAACTTCCCTGGCAGGAATGCTATTTGGAAAGGCCAATAGGGTGGAACGATCTGGGAGACCTCTTCCGACTTAACATCGATAATTTAAAAGGTTCATAATGAAGAGGACCAAAATTAAGCACATGGGTCGAGATCAGATTTCAAATTTGGGCTCATTTGGATTGATTTAGGAGCATCCAGAGGTAGAAGGTCGGAAAGCTGTCCGGAGATGGATGTTTGAAAAGCCCGAGCAGAAACGGAGTTCCGAAGACGGAACTCTGGGGTCCAGGGCCCGACAGATTGAAGGGCGACCAGAAGTTTACAATTTTCTCAGTTTTGAGTGCTGGGGCCTAAGCCGTCAGGAAGCTGTCCAGCTTTCATCGTTCGAAGCGGCTATTGTTGGGCGGAAGTCCGGAAGGGGCGGCCCAGCAGAACGGACCCGGCATGAGGGTCAGACAGAATTCTCCCGCAAATACCCAATCGATGAGACATTGATCATCGGGGTGAAGTCATGTCGAATGCTTCATGTCTCACCGACCGGCGATAGGGAGAAGGCAAATCGGCAGAGGGCTTTCTTTGGTGTGAGGTCTCGCCGACTCCGCAATGTCTTGCCAACCTTTTCTTCGGTGTGAGGTCTTTGCGATGGAGAGATTTCTTGGCGAGATCTTTGGGTCTCGCCAACCGATGGAAAAAAAAGGAACATCGGTGAGAAGTCTTTCATCGGTGTAATGTTTCAGTGAATCTGCAACGTCTTGCCAACCACCAAGAGGAGGACCAGACCTAGCATGAGCATCTATCATTGGATTTTGATTTTGAGACTCATGGCGGTCGGGAAGGTGGAGCCTGGAGCTCGGAAGGGTGGGCAAGATTTTCCTTTTTGGAATGGCGAAGGAGGGACGAAGTCTCAGACGATGGAGCCCGGCATGGTCAAGGACGTTCAGGGTTCAACGGAGTTCCCCAATGGCGAAAGGAAGCCTGGGATCTGGGAGGCAGAAAGATGCTAGGCACTCGCCGTTCGCGACGGCGAAGACCACATGAAATCACCAAGAGAAATTGATATCGCCATGATGTCTTCGTGAAGGCATTATGTCTTGCCAAAGATGAGGGGTCTCAGGGTAGCGCATTGCTTTCGATAAGATCTGTCACTGACACTAGGGGGTCTTGCCGACAGACGGGGAAGCCTCGGCAGGAGACGATGGTTTTGGCGAAGGATGGAGATATCGTCGTGATGTCTCAGCGATGCGGAGGGTCCTGCCGATAAAGGGAGCCTTCGGCGTAATATTCCAAGTCAGAGAAAGGTCTCTTCGACCCAGTGATGTCTCTCCGAATTGTTTCGTGCTCACCCAAGGATAAGGGGGTGGGCGTAAGGTTTTGTTGACCCAAATGTCACGTCGATGGAGTAGCTCGAGGAGAACAAGGTGCGTTTGCCAAGGGGTCTTACCGAAGGGTGAAGGTCTCAGCGATGAAAAAAAAGAGATTTTTGTGTGACCCCAAGGGGTCTTTCCGAAGGGTGAAGGTCTCAACGATGAAAGAAAAGAGATTTCTGTGTGACCCCAAGGGGCTCGTTGTAACATCTCGTCGAAAGCGACATGTCTTGATGATAAACAGTGATAACCGAGGATCGGGCAGATGGGACCCATTCGCCGTTAGAGAATGGTGGGAGCGCGACGGACTCCCAAATGCGAAAGTCCGAAGGTATGGGTCTGGGGAATAGGAATGTAGCCTGACAGCGTTTAAGATCTTTGAGTTCGCATGCTGGACAACGAATCGACAAAGGAAACCTGATGGTCCAGACCCGAAAGACGGGATAGCCATTTTGAAATTTGTAGTTTTCGTAAAAGTCCAGGTGGCAAAGGAGGAGTCCTGGCCCGAGAAGGGCGAATGCCCCTGCGAAGAATAGTCGTGTGCAGGACAAGTTCTGAATTAATCATGAGGGTGCCATGTTGGGTTTTCTCAAGTTTTAAGACATGGGTTTTGTTCGTTGTATCATATTTCATCATTCACATGTCCTTTTGATCGTTATTGTTTATTTTAAGCCCTAGAAATCATGAAAACATTGTTCGGGAGGGTGAACAGAAAACCTACCTCGAACACTCGATATGAAAAGGTGTAAAAGTGACTAACAGTCGACAAGCGGCGGGAACGGGTGTGAGTGTGAAGGTCTCAAAGACGGTGGACTCCTCTCTGGCAAGCTCTGATCTCTCACTGTGACACTGACAAGTGAGAATGAAAGGTTTGTGCAAGTTATTTATACCCCTACCACCATTAATGGCCACATTGAATGCAAGTACTGTGGACATTTAGGTTGGTGGATTTAAATTCACTGACGGCAGCGGGAGACTCGGGGTCCAGAGGTCGGGAGGGCGCAGGGCGGCGGGCATTTGAAATTTCAGCTCAATGTTGCCAACGACAAAGAGGAAGTCGAGGCCCGGAGGGTGGAGCTCCGCCGTCGGGAACGAAAAAACCCCCACAGCACTCCGGAATTAGAAGTTCGGAGGTACGGGCCCAACAAGCTCGAAGGCAGCCAAGATTTCTTTACAAATTTTCTGGACGGCGATCACGAAGCCAAGACCCAGGGTCCAGGAAGACGTAGCCCATCCGCTATTTGGGAATGGCAGACACAATAGGGAAACCCAGTCAGGGAAACTTGAAGGGGCGGGCCTGGTCGGGCCCAAAGCCGCTAGCAAAGGCAAACTGCCAGAGAGACCCTGCAAGGTGCCAAAACTTGACAAAATATAAAAGGAGCAACATGGTCAACTTATGATGAAAATTTGAATGTACGCTGACCACCTGGGACATCAAAACAAGGTAGTGACAAAAAATGACCTGGCAAGGCGAAAGAAAAGAGGGTCCTCATTCTGAACGGGGCGTGTATGCTGAGGGCATAACAAATGGTGACTCCGCTGGGGAAACGCTCCTGAGTGTTCTAAGGATAAATATTCATTCAGGACCCAGAATCTCTAGTTTCGTAGACCAGGAGTGGCTTCCAAAGGTGAATCTAGGAGAACGAGATCCTTAATTGGGTCAATCTACAAGACATCTCAAAAGTGTGTGCAGTGAGTTCATTCCTTTCTGTGGGATGTTGACCAAGGGTTGTTGATTCAACCGAGTACGCTACATAAATTGTCTAACACCAAAAGTAACCTAGACATTGCTCCGCTGCCAGTCAAGCATCCATAGCCCCGATGAAGTTGTCACTGCAATCCCATGGATATTGCTCTACTGTTGGCCGTGCGTCCATAGCCCCGGTAGAGTTACCCACACACCCATACGGTCGCTTATTTTCAGAATTCCTTTCTTTTTCGCTTTGACATTTTTCTTAATGCACATTTTCTCATTTATCATTTTGCTCGACCAGGTAAGCACTGAAGCCTACAATGGGTTTGGGACCACAGTGGTCACTGGAGCAGACTTGAGATTTTTCACTCACTAGGGTGTCATAGCAACCATGGTACAGTCCTTTAGAAATGATTATTATATGTCTTGTACGAGATCCGAGATGTGTGTAAAGAGATCCAACCAAGGGTCAAGTTCTAAGACAGAGTTCAGACAAGGAAATCATTCATGGGCAGTCTTCAGAGAATGAGGGTCGGGAGTGAATGTTTAGTCGAAGAACACCAAGGACAAACATCAAAGTAAACCATTCGTCGAGCGAGCACGGCCACTGCTAAGGGGCGGGGAACGTCCTTTCGAAACAAAACTGTCGGGAGGGAGAAAAAACAAAAGGATGCAAGCAAACCAGAAAGGAAAATCTACTTTAACCTATATAAAAACATTTACAAAGAAGAGCTCGAACGAACTCAAGCCTGGAAGTAATGCTTCAGGTGCTTCCCGTTGACCGGCAACGAGACGTTCTCACCAGTTAAGGTCTTTAGGCAGAAGACATTGTCTCCCAAAATCTCAGCTATTTGAAAAGGGCCAAGCCAAAGCTTGTCGAATTTGTTGTGTCCCCCTTTCTTTTCATGGGCCTTGTTCCAATACAGGACCAAATCTGCAATTCTAAAGGCTTTGATTTTGGCTCGGCAGTCGAACCATCTCTTAACCACGCCATGATGTTTGGCAAAATTTTCTATTGCACAGTCTCAGACTTCCTCTAAATGCTAGAGCTTAGCTAACCGAGCCTCGCTACGATATCCCCCTTCATAAAATTTATTGATAAACTACAAAGTGGGAATCTTTAGATGGATAGGAAATACGAGCTCTAGGCCATAAACAAGGTGGAATGGGGAATCGCCAAGGGTAGCCTTATGGCAACTGCGATCTACCCAAAGGGAAAAGCGGAGCTGGGTATGTGAGTCCTTGGGATTCCTATCTAGCAGTTTCTTGATCACAGTAATCAGGTTCTTATTGGTGGACTCGGCGAGGCCATTGCCTTGGGGGTAGTAATTGGATGAAAAATTAAAGGCAATCCTGTAGTCGATTGCCCAACTCAAAAATTTCAACGAAGCGAAAGCAGGTCCATTGTCACACACCAAAGCATAAGGACAACCAAAGCAATTAAAAATAAAACTTTCCAAAAATTAGTAACTACTTCAGTTGTGCATTGCTTACATACGATTGCTTCTGTCCACCTAGTGCAATAATCAGTTGCAGTAAGAATTTACCTGTGTCCCGCGGATGATGGAGGGCTTACCGGATCGATGAAATCGAGGCCCCACTGTGCGAACGACCTTACCTCCAGCACAGGCTGCAGTGGGACAACATTCTTTTCCTTAGTGGTGGCTGTCTGACATGTGTGACATGAGCGGACATGACAATGAGCATCTTTGAAGACAGTTGGCCAATAATATCTCACTCTCAATATCTGATGTGCCGTGGAAGAACCAGATCCATGGCCAGTGCCAAATTTATTGTGAAATTCTTTTAAGACGCGGCCGACTTCCTCTTTACCCAGGCATCTTAAGTAAATGCCTTTGTGATTCTTCTTGTAGAGAATGGAACCTTGTAGCATGTAGCCATTTCTTTTCAATCTAAGGGCATGCTTTTGGACTCCCTACAGGTGTAGCGGACACTTATGGTTCAACAAATAATAGATGACATTCTCGTACCATTCTCTTGGGAAAACATCCTCAAGCTGGTACTACTACACAGTGAGTTCGGGTCCAGCCCTTGCTGCTGCTTCAACAATTGTGCGGGTAAGTTCTTGTCCTCTCACCAGCTTCATCGGTTGGATCTCCATGTCATATTCCTAGAGCAGGGTGACCCATTTGGCCCTCTGTTCACCCAATTCATTTTGCATCAGCAGCGTTTTTACTGCTGGGTCGAGGACAATGGCAAACACCTTATTGTGCAGGATATAGTGCCATAATTTCTTCACCCCTTTGATGAGAGCGTATGCCTTCTTTTCTACGCTGTGATATCACAATTCAGCGTCCTTAAGGGGAGAACTTATGAAGGTGATCGGATGTTCATTTCCTTCATTGTTCTTCTGAGTCAAAATTCTAGCACAAGAATGCTCTAAAACAAATGAGTAGATATAGAAAGGCTTCAAATAATCTGGGCTGACTAACACAGGTGCCTCAACAATGGCCTGTTTAATTTCTTCGAAGGCTTGTTTGGCATCGGGAGTCCACTCAAATTTGGCATCCTATTTCAACATAGCATTGAGAGGTTTAACAATCTCCGCGAAACTGGTGATGAATTTCCTAACAAAGTTGATCTTTCCAAAGAAGGCTTTTAATTCTTTCTTGCTACCTGGCGGTGGGATTTTCAGCAATGATTGGATACGTTTAGGGTTTATGGAGATTCCCTATTCTAAAATGATGTGTCTAAGTAATCTACCTTCAGTCACACCGAAAATGCACTTCTTGGGGTTAAGGGAAACCTCAAACTCCCTACACCTCTGAAACACCTTACACAAATCGAAGACGTGATCACCTCATTTTTTAGAAAACACGGTTAAATCATCCATATAGATGATTATGCACTTGCTAATCAGATCTTTGAAGGTGATATCCATGGTGCATTGGAAGGTGGCGCCAGCATTGATGAGGCCAAAAGGCATTCTTCTATAAGAAAACGTCCCCCACTTAGTGGTGAATGTCGTTTTATAACGATCTTCATACTGTACCATTACCTGGTTGTACCCAGAGTACCCATCGAGGAAAGACATCATTTGGGACCTGTTGGCGATCTACAACACTTCGTCCAATGAAGGCACTGGATAGTTGTCTTTCTTTGAAGCTCGGTTCAAATTGCAGAAATCTACACACAATCGAATCTCCCCATTCTTTTTTCTGACCGGAACCAAGTTGGCCACCTATGTGGAATGCCTAACTAGGAAAATAATCCTTGCTGAAAGTAACTTCTACACTTCTTTGTAAATGATGGGTTCTAAAAAGGCATTGATAGGACGATGCCGCTGACAGAATGGCCTCGCTTCGGTCTTGAGAGGTATGGTGTGCGTGATGATGGATGTGTCATATGTTTTTAAATCTTCATAGCTCCATTCCACCACATCATGGTACTTCCGCAACGCATCAATAATTCCCTTGTTTTCCTCAAGCGTGCACACTTTGCCAATAAAAACATTCTTGATCTTCTCGGCTGTCCCGAGGTTGTGAGCATCGCACTGGCTGCTTATGGCTTCTTTCTTTGTTTGCTAGTTCTGGTCCCTGATTTGGTACAAGTCAAACATACGTTCTAGCTGAACCATGCCCCTAGGAATCATGTTGGTTTTGAGGTTAATAACTCCCTCTATGTCCAATTCGGCTTCCTGTGGATCAACTTCATCAATTATTTGGATTACAAAGACATCAGAACTCATAATAAATTCAAGAATATGTTTGTCATTGTTGAATACCTGAAAATGAGTGACATTATCTGGAACTGATGGCGTAGATGTGAACTCAACGGTAAATTTCTTAAGCCCAGACAAAGAGAGGGGTTGCAAAGTGTTGGCTGCTTGAGCCAAGGCGTCAGCTGTACGATTCTGAGCATGAGGGATCAATTGTATATTGAATGAATCTAAACCTTCTAGGAGGTTCCAAACCTTGTGCCTATAGTTTGCCAGCCTTCTATCATGGCAAGAATACAATTTCCTAATTTTCTTAATTACGAGTTCTGAATCCCCAAAAACTTGCAGCATTTTGACATTTTTCTTCAAGGCCATGAGAAGGCCATGAACCAAAGCTTCATATTCCGTTACATTATTGGTGCAATAAAACTACAATCTATGAGCGGGGAGAAAGGTTTTACCCGTTGGGCTGATGAGTTTGAACCCAACACCAGCTCCTTGTTTTGATTTGGACCCATCAAATTAGAGCGTCCAACATGTGGAAAGTTCTTTAACTTCGGGTCCGACTAAGTTCTTGCTCCCTTTCAGCTGGGTGACTGTCTTTGTGATCTTAGGGGAGTTTTCTAGCTCGGTGTACTGATCAACGGGTGGTTCTGCTGGTGCCTCCTTTGGCGTTTCCATATGAGGAGTAGCTGATTTCTTAACATGTTCGACTATCATTTGACATAAGCAATAGTCAAACTCAGAGTGGGCAGCATTGTGAATCCTGCACCAATTTGGCAACAAGAGATCTTGGAAATTCATTCGGGCGCCCAAGCTGAGTTGGTCCCTGGTGCACTTTTCTATGAACTCTTGGAAATCAATGAGTAATCCCCAGTTGTCGCCTTCATTAGGCTTGTCATCAGACTCTACCAAAATTTCTATACTCGGAGGTATTTGAGTAAAATCGGTCGGAGGACTGCACAACACTAGGAGTACTTTAGCAGCACATTCTTCCTGGGGCTCAACCTCGTTTTGGTAGGTGAAAGGATGGTAATTTCCTAGGTCGGTCTTGGCAAACAAGACTTCGCTGAGATTATTGTATTCTGTGATCATATATTTGATGCGGGGTTCGCGGTCGATATAGATTTGATTTGGCAGCCCCTTCTATGGCAACCACATGTGAGAAAAGTCTGTGGCAGTATATCCATTCAGTGCCTTGGTGAATTCCCTCCCCAAGATGATCCCATATGTGTCAGGAATGTCCGCCACTTGAATATCAATGACCTATTGTATCCTTGGGTCTGTAGCAATTTGCATCAAGATCCGATTCATTTCTCCCACAATGTTGATCTCTGTTTTATCTAGCTGGGTCACCTTCCTTCTTGAAGATGTGAGAGTAATTCCAAGAGCCTTGCATGCTACCAAGGGCATGACATTGGCAGATGCTCCTGAATCGAGCAGGAAGTTATGTAAGTTCTTCCTGAATATTTGGATGGTGGTAAGGAAAGGGGGAGTTTCCAGCCGCCCTTGAAAGATTCCCGTAGGAATATCCATGTGAGCGACTTGACCTTTGTGCTTATCACTGCCTTTATCCCTAGTTTGCCTAAATGGTTGGTCCTTGGAAATCTGCCTATTAATATGCTCTGGTTCCTTTTCCATTTGCTTATTGGAAAATTGATTTATGGGAACATCCTTCCTTTTCCCGGTATTATCCTGTATCTCTGATTCTTGCCTAGGCTCTTCAAAGGTAACCCTCTTAGCTAATGTTTCCTGCGTTGTACTGGAGGATGGGGTCCCATTGAGGACCCTAAAGAAGGAGTTCCTTACAGAAGGGACTCTGAGTAGTTCAAAAGCAGATAAACTGATTTTCACCCTTTTGAACTCTTCTGCCATGTATTCACCTGTTTGTTCAATTTCTGAACTAAAGACTTGACCTATTGCAAAGCTAGGAGGTTGGACTTTCATTTGACTAGACTAATTTTGGGATTGGCCTTGAGGTTGATTCTATGACTGGTTTTGAGGCCCACTCTTATTAAGATATTGGGTGGGTATATGGGGAAGTCCAGGGTTGTTGCTGGCATTAGGGTCAGGTGGGGTGGCGAAATTGTTCGGTGGAGTAGAGGTTGTAAAAGGTCCACCCGCCTGCCTATTCATAAGGAAGTAGGGAGTTGGTCTTTGATGGAACATGTGGACCTCATCTACGAATGACTCTTCTTCATCTAATGGGCCATTATCTACTGAATCGAAAAGCTGAGCCAAAGTTTGTTCGTTACTTACCTCTTGCACTTCTTCGCTCCTAACAAGAGCAGGTTCGACTTCAGGTTCATTACAGTCGCCCCACAGAAATGACGCTTGGTTGACCATGAGACAGGAGGAATCATATGGCTCAGATGGGATGATGTCCCTACAACCGACATTATCAACCGCATTTTGTACTTCTATTTGTTGTGCCCTCAGCACACACACCTCGTTCGGAATGGGGACCCTCTTTTCTTTTGCCTTGCTGGGTCATTTTTTGTTGCCGCCTCATTTTACGTGCCCCATTTTGATATCTCAGGTGGTCAGCGTACATTCGAAGTTTCATCATAAGTTGACCATGCTGCTCCCTTTTAATTTTGTCAAGTTTTGGCACCTTGCGGGGTCTCTCTGGCAGTTTTCCTCTGCCAACGGCCTTGGGCCCGGCCGGGCCCGCCCCTTTGGGTTTCCTTGGCTGGGTTTCCCTGTTGTGTCCGCTGTTCTTGAACGGCAGAGGGCTATGTCCTCCCGGACCTCGGGTCCCGGCTCCATGATCGCCGTCCGAAAAATTTGTAAGGAAATCTTGGCTGCCTTCGAGCTTTCTGGGCCCGTACCTCCGAACTTCCGATTCCGGAGTGCTGTGGGGGTTTTGCCATTCCCGATGGCGGACCTCTGGCAGAGCTCTGCCCTCCAGGCCCCGACTTCCTCTTTGTCGCTGGTGACCCTCGAGCTGAAATTTCAAACGCCCGCTGCCCTGTGCCCTCCCAGCCTCCGGACCCCGGGTCTCCCGCCATCGTCAGTGAATTTAAATCCACCAACCTAAATGTCCACCGTACTTGCATTCAATGCAGCCATTAATGGTGGTAGGGGTATAAATAACTTGCACAAACCTGTCATTCTCACTTATTAGTGTCATAGTGAGAGATCAAAGCTTGCCAGAGAGGAGTCCACCGTCTTTGAGACCTTCACGCTCACGCCCGTTCCCGCCGCTTGCCGACCGTTACTCACTTTTACACCTTGTTGCATTAGGTGTTCGAGGTAGGTTTTCCGTTCACCCTCCCGAATAATGTTTTCATGATTTCTAGGGCTTAAAATAAACAATAACGATCAAAAGGACATGTGAATGATGAAATATGATACAACGAACAAAACCCATGCCTTAAAACTTGAGAAAACCCAACATGGCACCCTCATGATTAATTCAGAACTTGTCCCGCACATGGCTGTTCTTCGCAAGGGAATTCGCCCTTCCCGGGCCAGGACTCCTCCTTCGCTGCCTGGACTTTTATGAAAACTACAAATTTCAAAATGACTATCCCATCTTTCAGGCCCGGACCATCGGGTTTCCTTTGTTTATTCGCCGTCCAACACACAAACTCAAAGATCTTAAACGATGTCGAGCTACATTCCTATTCCTCGGGCCCGTACCTCCAGACTTCCGCATCTGGGAGTTCACCGTGCTCCCACCATTCTCTAACGACGAATGGGTCCCGTCTGCCCGGTCCTCGGTTATCGCCCTTTACCGGCAAGACATATCACTTTCAGCGAGATGTTACAACGAGCCCCTTGGGGTCACACATAAATCTCTTTTCTTTCATCGCTGAGACCTTCACCCTTCGGAAAGACCCCTTGGAAAACACACCTTGTTCTCCTCGAGCTACTCTGTCGGCATGACATTTGGGTCGGAAAAAACTTACGCCGACCCCCTTATCCTTGGGTGAGCACGAAACAAGTCGAAGAGACATCACCGTGTCGAGGAGACCTTTCTCTAACTTGGAAGATTACGTCGAAGGCTCCCTTTATTGGCAGGACCCTCCGCATCACTGAGACATCACTGCGATATCTCCATCCTTCACCGAAACCATCGTCTCTTGCTGAGGCTTCCCTGTCTATCGGCAAGATCCCCTAGTGTCGGTGAGAGATCTTACCGAAAGCAATGCGCTACCCCAAGACCCCTCATCTTCGACAAGACATAATGCCTTTGCCAAGACATCACGATGATATCAATTTCTCTTGGTGATTCCATGTGGTATTCGCTGTCACGAATGACAAGTGCCTGGCATCTTTCCGCCTCCCGGATCCCGGGCTTCCTTTCACCGTTGGGGAACTCCATTGAATCCTGAACGTCCTCGACTGTGCTGGGCTCCGCTATCCGGGACTCTATCCCTCCTCCGCCATTCTGAAAAATGGAAATCTTGCCTGCCCTTCTGAGCTCCGGGCTCTGCCTTCCCGACCGCCATGAGTCTCAAAATCAAAATCCAGCGATGGATGCTCATGCCAGGTCTGGTCCTCCTTTTGGTGGTCGGCAAGATGTTGCGGATTCGCTGAAACATTACACCGATGAAAGACTTCTCATTGATGTGCGCTTTTTTTTCCATCGGTCGGCGAGACCCAAAGATCTCGCCAAGACATCTCTTCACCACAAAGACCTCATGTCGAAGAAAAGGTCAGCAAGACATTGCGAAGTCGGCGAGACCTCACGCCGAAGAAAGCCCTCTGCCGATTTTCCTTCTCCTTGTCGCCAGTCGGTGAGACATGAAGCATTCGACATGACTTCACCCCGATGATCGATGTCTCACCAATTGGGTATCTGTTGGAGAATTTCGTCCAACCCTCATGCCGGGTCCGGTCCGTCGGGCCGCCCCTTCCAGACTTCTGCCCAGCAATAGCCGCTCCGAATGGCAAAAGCTGGACAGCTTCCCGACGCCTCAAGCCCGAATGCTCAAAACTAAGAAAATTGTAAACTTTTGGCTGCCCTTCGATCCACTGGGCCCCATACCCTGGAGTTCCGTCTTTAGAATTCCGTTTCTACTCGTGCGTTTCAAACAACCATCTCCGGATGACTTTCTGGCCTTCTACCTCCAGATGCTCCTAAATCGATCCAAATGAGCCCAAATTTGAAATCTGATCTCGACCCATGTGCTTAATTTTGGACCTCTTCATTATGAACCTTTTAAATTATCAATTTTTTGTTGGAAGAGGTCCCCCAGATCGTTCTGCCTCGTTGGCCTTTCCAAACAACATTCCTGCCAGGGAAGTCTGGCCCTCCGGGCTCGGACTGTTCCAAAGCCCTTGATCAAAAGGCTGATATCGTCGGGAGATAGAAGTATCAATTTATTAATGATAGTTTACTTTAAACTAATTTCATGGGATCTCAACTAACATGAACAATTTTGTGATCCATTGCATTGACTACGCCTTTGCTTGCAGAATATATGGAATCAGGTGCAGGACCTTCAAGGGTAGCCGTCGAAAAGGACAAAGGAAAGAAGTCGGGTAAGACTTCTCGAGGAAAAGAGGAAAAAGACCAAATGAAATACCAGTTCCAGGGTGAGCCTCTGCACTCGAAGGTTACCACGGACTGGAAAGAAATCACCGACACCAATATCGGCCATGTCGATATTGACGAATTTACACAAAGGGTCAGGGTTAATCCAATGACCAAGAATGCAAGATGGATAAGACAAAGTGGAATAGAAAAGGTAGCAGGATTTCCTCCATCTCTTGTAGCCCCCGAACTCATCATGGCCTATCGGTAGGCATATCAACCAGATACAAGAACAATTGTTGACAAGGATGGTAACATTCTCGCTGAGATGTTGGCTGAAGGAATCACAAAAACCTTCCATATTCCCACGTTTCAAGAAATGGAAACGCCGACCATTGAGGAATGCCAAGCAGCATGGGATGACAACCCGACAGGATGCAAAAGGTTAATTAATCAGCATTGGCTTAAGGAAAAGCAGGGCAGCGCTGCGAAGGTTCCTCATGAGCTTTTCCGCAGTGACTTCCACGAGGATTACCATGACCTAGTCACAATGCTAAGCAGGGTTATGGGTCTTCCTATGGTGGCCTTCTTTCAATAAGGGATGGTGTACTTTCTCGAGCAGTACAAATAGCAATGCTTGTGGTGGGCCAGGCTGGGGTGAGTTACAACGTCTCCACCATTGACTTGGGAACCGCTACCAGGGAATAAAAGGTAGGGCATCTTGAAGAATCAGTGGCCATAGTGGTACACTTGATAAAGCAGGACAAGATTTCAAAAGATGATCTTAAAGCACAAGTAGCTACTTTGATGGATTACATTCAGCAATGGTCTTCGATGGATGACCTACCTACCACATCCGTGGCTCCACCCCGACTGCTATCCAAAGAACAGATTGATAAGATGGAAAGGAGAAAGAACTTGGAAAAGACTATAGAGAGTTGGTTCCGATAGGTCCTGTATGTCGGGAACATGGGAATTAGCCAGGCTGTTCGGACAGCCAACAATTTCTTGGACCTACAACAATCTTTGGAAGGCATGAGGAAGCTCTACACTGACTTCCCTGTGACATATGACTCCACCTTCCCAAAGATCGAGGCTATCCTTCAGTTGCCAAAAGCCACATGGGAAAGGGAGCTTGCATTCAACAAGGATGATCACTGGTTGATGGATGTGTTGTGGCGAGACTTTGACAACTGGAGGGAAAGGTTGGAACAAATAATGAGCAAAGTGGATCTAGATATCGAATGGATCAAAGAAATCAGAGTGGAATGTGCCCGGTACCTCAAGCTAATGATGGAATATGACATGCTCGCAGTACAGATGGATCCAGAGAAGGTAAAACCTTACTTCCAGAAGAAGATGGAGGACAAGATGTCTAGTGAAATGACGGTAGAGTTCACGAGTTTTACTACCCGTGCCTTCAATCAATCAGAGCTATTCAAGGATCAAGGTACAAAATACGATGAGGACTGGAAGAGGTTAGAAGATAATGCGAAGGAGTGGAGCTACCAAGTGTTGCGGTATGAGATCATTGAGGTGGACAAGCTCTAGCTGGTCATCTTGAAGTTCATGGAGTACATAGCATCGAAGAAGCAGGAGGACAACCCTGCTGATGATAAAGAGCCCCCCAAAGAGTAGCTATAGTAAAACAACAATCAACTAAAAGACAAAGGCTACAGTGCTGTCACTAGAGGACAAAATAGGGAAGGAGACAAAATATTGTTTTTAAATTGTAATATATTGAGGGTTGGTGAAACCCTATTTTGTAATGAATCTTGGCCACACAATGAGAATTAATCTTGGCCATTCATTTGACCTTTTGGGCAGTATAAATAGGGCTCTCCTCTCATTTGCAAAGAGATTTGAGTTGTTGTAAAGACATGCTGCAGAAATTTATAATGAAAATACATTGACTTGGTGCATTTTCTGAGTTTCTTACATGTTACTTGATTCAACCTCTATTGTTAGATGCTTTAATTAGATTTGTACTATTGTTCTAGTTAACTGTTTTCTTGCTTTGGTAGATTTTAGGAATGTTGTTCTGTGGTTGTGAGAATTCCTGCTATGTAGATGCCTTCTTAGTCCATACTTTTTGCTATTTGTTGATGGTAGATAGCTGTGTAAAGTTAGTCTGGTCTTAAATTAAAAGTTGCTCCACACTTTCATCTTTGTTCATGCACGCACATGGTGAATGAAAGATGAAATATTCGCAGACCTTAGAAGATAGCACAAATTCCATGAGACTGTGAGATTTCTGGTTAAGTGGAATATTGTTTTAGGAAGCTGTCCATTGTAGGAACTCCATTATCATTGTTCACAGCTAGTTGCAAATCTAGGAACCTTCTCTCTTCCTTGCCCTTTTTCCCTTTTTTTAATGAGTGACCTATTCCAAGGTTCATTGCACATTGTAAAGCTAAATCCAATGATAAAAATGGAGTTCAAGACTGCTATTTGAACCTACAGCAAATGCACAACAACTTCTCCATCTTAGGAACTCCATTTCAAGACCCAACTTCCCATGCTTTGTAACTCATCCATAAGTCTGCCTCGTGATTACAACAAATCACATCAAACAACTGAGATATTCCAAGCACTGTAAAGACCTGACATTAGAGACCTTGGGATAGTGTTCTGCAATCTGATTGTGGAAGATTGTCTTTCAAGAGAGGTAGTGCACCTATGCACTGCCTATTTTGAGAAGTGCATAAAAAACACATCAACAAAACTGGGTCTAGAGGGAGGGCCACACATTGGGAATACAAAGCTAAGGGTTAAAATTGAAGCTGGATCGAATCGGATCATTCTCCCCAGAAATATTTTAGAGTTCTATGATCAACACCGAATAAGGGAGAACTCCAAGAGTTGCAACCTCCTATGAGGGCAAAGCGAGTTAAGGGAAGTAGCACTGCTTCTTCCTCTCCCTCCATTCCACCCACTTCCATTCCACCTTCACCCTCATTCAGTGGGCCTTCGTCTTCCATCCGACCATTCGAAACTACATTTTCACTTCCCATTTCCGACAGTCAGGGGATTGCTTATCTCCCGGCCCTTCTAGCCCAAGGTACTGTCCAGACAGCTACAACTCAGGTGCAGTCCCAAACTACTGTTCTAGTGCAAGCGCAGACCCAACTTGCTATTTTTCAACAGTAGATACCACCTCCTCCTCCCGCCATGGATTGGTTAGCACATAACCCTTCGTCGATACATTTCGCCGATTACCATGATATGCCCAAGAATCCAAAAGGCTTTTGTTCGAAGTTCTATCCTTGTGACCCACAAAGAATAGCTGAAGAACATATCAAAATATTTGAGACAACAATTACCGAAATGCAAGTCGACCATGAGGATGTTGCGTGACGCCTTTTTCCGCATTCGTTGGGAGAAGAAGCCTTCTATTGGTACATAAATCTACCGAGGGGATCCATTACCTCATGGAACCTAATGAAGAATGCCTTCCTACAAAAATACAAGATTCCCATCAGTCCTTCAGAACTTTACTAGTAGTTTATGTCTGTCCGGAGAGAAATAAATGAGCCTATTAGCTCCTTCAATGATTATTTTCATCAGGCCTTCACAAGGCTCTAGGACCCATACCTCCACAATGATGTCGCGACTCTCCCGGTCTACTATGCAGCGTTGGACAACCTCACATCAGCATTGGTGAAAAGGATGCGCCCACCACCCGCCGCACTGGTGACCGCCTATACGGAGGCTGTTATCACCAGTGCGGATTTGGGGCAGAATATCTCCGGCCCCCTACCTTCTTTGGGGCCAGTAGCTCACCCGATGCAGATTCAAGGGATTAATTAGGCATTCACTCATCAGACCCCTCTTATGAACCAGATACCTCAGTTTCCCATCGTCCCACATCCGGGCAGCCATTGAATTATGCTTCTTCCATGCCTTCATATTTGTAGCCTCAGCCACAGAATAACCATGCTCAAGCTGCCCAACAATAGCATGTGTATTCCCAGCAGCCCCAAGCTCTATTGTACCTACCGGGGGCAGAATTTCCTCCAGCACATCAAAATCAGCCGGTAGTTCCATCCGTCTTCCTCCAAAATCCAGTGCCACAGCCAGGTAACACGACTGAGAAAGATAAGTTAGAGGAATTGACATAGATGATAAGGAAAATGTCCATAGAAATGATGCACCTAAAAAATTAGAATAATCAGTTACGGGCCTCCCAGCATAATCTCCAGGCCAATCTTAATCAGGATAATCGAGACAATAGGGACAGTAGGGATAATCGGGAAGCAAGCACTTCCTCTGGGTAGAATTATGATAGGGGACAAAATGCTAATTAAAGTTCAGAAATGAGACCTTCCCAGAGGCAGAATCATGCGTGGAATACAAGGCCTAATAACAGAGGTGTCCCTATGCCTTTTGACCAACCAGAAAGCAACGAAAAGATGACCAGTGGGGTATACCTTGCCGAGGCAGCTTTATCCGGATGGTGCCGGATTCACAAAACCAGCAGACACTCTGAGTTGGACTGCCCTGAATTCCAGACAGCTTCTGAAATATTCCAAGCATTGTCAAGACCTGACATTAGAGACCTTGGGATAGTGTTCTGCAATCTGATTATGGAAGATTGTCTTTCAAGAGAGGTAGTGCACCTACGCATTTCCTGTGTTGAGAAGTGCATAAAAAACACATCAACAACTCTTTTAGAACAATTCCTCCAAAATGGCTTTTCTCACTGTTTTGAAGCTCCCATTAGCCTTTTTTTTCAAAGGAACCCCTCTAAGATTTCATTCCCAAACCAATAAAACTTGAAACAGTCTTCATTTATACTTCCAAACAAAGGATTCTCCAGTTATTAGGACCCCTGGGGCTTATTTTGATTCCCTACACAAAAACCCTTCTTGTAACCTAGAAACCTAGGGTTTTAGAGCACCTTTAATGAAAATACATATTATTGACCCCTTCAATCCACACCAACTACTTAGAAATCTTTAGTTAGACCCCTTCAAGCTTTAGAAACTCTCACATGCCTTCTGGCAACGTTGTTGTTGCCTCTTATAGGTCTGGTACTTCAAATTTCCATGGAAACTACACAAACATTCCCCCCAAACTCCACCACACACCCTCCAAAACTCAATCCTTGCACACCAGACCTTGGAACCACATCAAAGACACCTAATAGGGTCCATCCACCGAGTCACAAAAGAATTATAGTGGGCGGATGGAGATTTTCATCTTGGAGACACTCAAACCCTTATACTTGCTTGCACAGGCAGTTTGAAGAAAAACATAAAGAACTCTTACAAATAAGAATATTAAACCTTCAAAATGAATTCAAATGGGAGAAAAATCCTGCCAACATCGAGTGAAGTGACTTTCAGACCATCAAGAGCCAGTACCAATCTGGACAGAGGTGAGAAAATATGGAAAAATAAGAATTTTGCAGAGAAAACATTTTTTTTTCTATTGATTCTTCAATACATTGCCACCAACCCCTTGCACGAGCCTTGAAAAACTTATTTTAACTGGAAAACCACATTGATCAACCATATGCAATAGCTATAACCACCTTTGTGAACCTATAACCCACCTAGAGCCACTAAAAACAACATTACAATATTAACAAGTTTGCATTTTTTTTGACACACTTCATGACTCCTTTTAAACAACTCTTTCTCCCTAAAATCTTATGACCCCTAGAAATCAATCAAATGGCTTTGAAAATCCTTATTACATTATCAAAGCTCCAACCTTGAATATTCACATACAAATCCAAGAAATATTCCCTCAAAGGCTTACAACTTTGATGCAAGATGGCAACTTTACACATTATGTCCACAAAACCTAAAAACTCACCTAAGAACATGACTATTGGTCTTGTTTAGACCTTATTAGAGACAAATTACCTCAAAACACTAACTCTTACCAATTGAATACCTTATTTTCTTTCAAATGATCACAAATTAAGGGTGAGGTGTAGGTTCTCCTGCACCATACACCCCACCTAGAAAAACATTCATGCCCCATGAATTGAGGTAGGTACCAACACCTCCATGTTAGAAGAAGACTCCTCTGATGCCTAGGCCACTGCCACTGACAGATGCCTTGTGCTCCATACTGGCTTACACACAGATTTTTCCTTGCACCTATGTTTTATGCTTCCAGTGGTATAGTAGGACCTATCAATGACCTCTTACCTGTTGTCTTATGTCTCCCTTTTTCCTCCCAACCATCCCCATCAATCACCATGACCTTTTGTTGCTCTCCATGCTTTATTCTCTGTTCATCAATCCTCACAACTGTCATTCCACCTCTGTCAGACTTAACAAGGACTGTACTCATACCTTGAGACTCTGTCAGACCTGTACCTCCTGTACCCAATGTCTTGGTATTGCTACAGACCTCTGTCTTCCATTTCACTTGATCCACTCCACCCTGATCCATGAATTCATACCTCATACTACTCCCCTTGTTTGTACAGTCCTCTTCATCAATATGTTATCATATGTTAGAGACCCCTCAAGACTTGTCTGTCTTTGCTCTTCAGGAATTGTTATAGGGCAGATTATTGTCCCAATCAGGAGTTCTTCCTTTGGCTTGGCTTCTCCCTATGGTGTTATCATCAACTCACCATGATCCCTACTCAAATCAACTTGCTCCATAGGCTTCACATCACCCTTCTTAAATTATTTTACCATCTTCCCAATAGATTCACCTTCACCTAACTCCACTGTCTTAGCACTATAACTCTACTCCAAATCAGAATATGCACTATCCTTTTTGTCTTCAAGCCTTAAAGGCCCCTTCTTACCCAAAATGACAACTTTACTTTTGTCTTTATCTCTTGCACTACCTTGTAAAGGAGTTAGTTTGAAACTCTTACCATCTTTCCTAATTGTATAGGTGTTTTCCCAACCATCATACATGGACTTTCTATCAAATTGCCATGGCCTTTCCAAGAGCAAATGGCAACAATCCATTGGAAAAAATCACATAGGACTCTATCCTTGTATTCCCCAATTTGGAAATCCACATAGGCTTGCTCATTTACTATTAGACTTTGGCTATCATTGACCCAAGAAACTTTATAGGGTGCCTCATGAGGAATCCTCTCTAGAGTTAACTTATCCACCATCTCCCTAGACACTATATTATCCTGAGAACCATAATCAATTACAACTTGACACACCTTACCTTTGCTTTTACATGCTGTTCTAAAGAGACTCCTCCTTTGGCTCAGATCTTCTTCTTTTTTTCCTTGCAACAAGGTCCTTCTTATCATGAGTGCTTCCCCTACTTCTGGATCTGCAGGTATGCTTAGTGAATTCACACTCTCTTCTTCATCTCCTTGCACATATTGGACTCTTTTATCACCTTACCTTTCACTTCCACTTGCAGCAGCACTAAACCTTTTAGGACACTTGAATGATGGGTGTTCAAACTCATTACACCTATAGCATCTTCCTAAGAATTCACCATAATCTCTTCTTGATCTATAGTTGGTTCTTCCACCTCTCCACCCTCCTCTTGCTTCACGAATTTTTTCCTTGTTCTTCTCAACATCTTCATGATCTTCCTTAGGTTGCCTTGATGTTGAACTTGTACCTCTACCCCTAGATGTACGACCTCTTCCTCTTGCTTCCTTCTCTTGTCTTCTCTTCAATTTTTCTTCAATCTTAATAGCCATTTGGAAATAATCATCCACTATTTTTGGTGTCAACACACTAACTTCATCCTGAATGTTATACCTCAGCCCATTGATGTACCTAGCCACTTGTTCTTCTTCATCCTCATCACGCTTGGCTCTTATGCTTAACCTATAAAATTCTTCAGTATAGCTTTTCACATCTAAATCTTTTTGTCTCAGATTTTGAAGCCTCTTAAGTAACTGAACATTGTAGTCTTTAGGAAGAAATTTACCTTTAATCTTCTCCTTCATCCTTTCCCAAGATGTGATCTTGCTTTTTCCTTGATTTTTCCTTTCTTCCTGAACAAAATTCCACCATACCAAGGCATGTCCCTTGAGTCTTGTCTTGGCCTTCTTCACCTTGTGTGATTCAGCAACATCTTCACTATCAAAGTAACTCTCTAGAGCCTCTATCCAATCCAAGAGCTCCTCACTGCCAAGTTTTCCTCCATACATAGGCACATCTATCTTTCCACGTCCTTCCTTCTTTACAGCCTTCAATATTTTTGTTGTCCTTGCATCTTTTGGATCCAACTCCTCTTCTTCACTAGAGGTCTTCTCCTCTTCAAAATCACTTTCATTCAAAAGACTTCTACCTTTAGACTTGATCATGGCCATATCCCGCTTCAAAGTTGCTATATCTTTGTCATGGGTATCAATCTTCCTTGCAACAGGGTTCCCTTTAGGAGGCATTCTCACAATCCTCTTTTCACCTACCTGCAAAACCAAATCAAACACCAACACAAAATCTACAACTGTGCTCTGATACCACTATGATGTAGACCCCAGGAGACTCAATCTTAATCTAATTGAAAATTTTATTTTAGGAGGCATCTAACAAGATTAAGATGACCATATAAAGAAATTCAACTAATCCTTCAAGTTCAACAACCATTAAAAACACAAATTCCCAAATTGCACTCTTCAACTCTAGTAGTACTGGGAACCCGGTTTTCAGACCTTAACTTAGAAAATTTCCACAGAACTTAATCAACTCAAGGGTGATTCAGATACCCATTTTTGAGACACATAACATATCAAAAGAGTGCACAAGACTTCTTCAGAATAATTCCTCCAAAATGGCTTTTCTCACTATTTTGAAGCCCCTATTAGCCTTTTTTTTCAAAGGAACCCCTCCAAGATTTCATTCCCAAACCAATACAACCTAAAAAAAGTCTTCATTTATACTTCCAAACAAAGGATTCTCTAGTTATTAGGACCCCAAGGGCTTATTTTGATTCCCTACACAAAAACCCTTCTTGTAACCTAGAAACCTAGGGTTTTAGAGCACCTTTAATGAAAATACTTATTATTGACCCTTTCAATCCAAACCAATTTCTCAAAAATCTTAAGTTAGACCCCTTCAAGCTTCAAAAACTCTCACATTCCTTTTGGAAACGTTGCTCTTGCCTCTTATAGGTTTGGTCCTTCAAATTTCCATGGAAACTAGACAAACATTCCCCTCAAACTCCACCACACACCCTCCAAAACTCAATCCCTACACACTAGACCTTGTAAACACATAAAAGACACCTAATAGGGTCCATCCACTGAGTCACAGAAGAATTACAGTGGGTGGATGGAGATTTTCATCTTGGAGACACTCAAACCCTTAAACTTGCTTGCATAGGCAGTTTGAAGAAAAACAGAAAGAACTCTTACAAATAAGAATATTAAACCTTCAAAATGAATTAAAAAGGGAGAAAACTCCTGCAAGAATTGAGTGAAGTGAATTTCAGACCATCAAGAGCCCGTACCAGTCTGGAAAAAGGTGATAAAATCTGGAAAAACAAGAATTTTGCAGAGAAAACATTTTTTTTTCTATTGATTCTTCAATACATTGCCACCAACCCCTTGCACGAGCCTTGAAAAAATTATTTTAATTGGAAAACCACATTGATCAACCATATGCAATGGCTATAACCACCTTTTTGAACCTATAACCCACCTAGAGCCACTAAAAACAACATTACAATATTAACAAGTTTGCATTTTTTTTTGACACCCTTCATGACTCTTTTTAAACAACTCTTTCTCCCTAAACTCTTATGACCCCTAGAAATCACTTAAGTGGCTTTGAAAAGCCTTATTACATTATCAAAGCTCCAACCTTGCATATTCACATACAAATCCAAGAAATTTTCCCTCAATGGCTTACAACTTTGATGCAAGATGGCAACTTTACACATTATGTCCACAAAACCTAAAAACTCACCTAAGAACATGACTATTGGTCTTGTTTAGACCTTATTAGAGACAAAGTACCTCAAAACACTAACTCTTACCAATTGACTACCCTATTTTCTTTCAAATGATCACAAATTAAGGGTGAGGTGTAGGTGCTCCTACACCAACAGGAGAAATCTTCATCAACAAATAAGAAATGGGTTTTATCTCATATGAGCATCTCCCTTGAGTTTGGCAAATATAATTGCCTTTTGAGTGTAAATGTGAATGTCAAATGAAAATATGACATGTGTACATTTGGGCCGAAGCTTGTTTTGCTCCCTTGTTTCTATAAAAGGGAATTCAAGGCCAACGTTCTCCATTGTATACTTTGCATAGATTATGAATATAAAGGAATCAAATATTACTTCTATTCATCTTCTTATCTTTCCTTGAATGTTTATTCATTGTTAATACACTTGTTCAAAGAATGAGTTATATTTCACTAGTAGAAAAACATAAATAAATGACTAAAAAAACTACTAGAAATTGCATATAAATGACTAAGCTTGGTCACATGACCATTAGTAGTTTATTTTTGGTCATTTATAACATGACCAAATTTATGACTAACCAATTTTAGTCATTTATTTGGTTGTTTTGATTGATCAATTTGGTAGTATATTTAGTTGTTAATTTAGTCATATTTATTCACTGAGCTTGGTCATGTGACCATTAGTAGTTTATTGCCAATCATTTATAAAACGACCAAATTTATGACTAAACCATTTTTAGTCATTTATTGGTTGTTTTGATTGATCAATTTGGTAGTATATTTTTAGTCATTGATTTAGTCAGATATTTAGTTATATTTATTCATTTATTTTTGTCAATTGGTAGTATATTTATTCACTGTTTTCTATCAATTGGTAGTATATTTAGTCAATTTAATTATTAATTTATGTCAATTAGTAGTATATTTAGTCATTTTAAGTGACTGATATTTGAGGATTTAAACATAAAACACATAAATACACATCAATCATCAATTGTACATAATAAGACAACCATTGAGAAGGAAAAATCGCTGAACTTTATTAAAAGAAAGGTGTTCTTACAACTTGCAAAAGTTTGAAATATCTATCTTGCTTGAAAAACGCTTAGAAATAGAGTATTACAATGTTTATTTTCAGTCACAAGACTAAAAATTAGAGTTATAATGCACAAAAATGACAAGAAAGAAACTTCTCCAAGTTTACAATGCTTTGCCAAAAAGTGAACTGTCAGTAATTGATTCTCAACCAGCCTAACTGTTGCCACAGGGCATCTAATCTACCCCATCATTCTAGCACTTGTCCTTCTTGACTGCAACCAAGGGGTATGTTACTTGTGACCTTTAAAATATTTACATTTGCATCTCCCATTCCTTTCAATTTGACTCCATGTAACATACCTCTCAGGATTGATTTATGAAGCTTTCTTCTTTTGTTTTGTTGGCATTGTTCTTGTTACGGTAGATACTCCATCCACAAACTTTATTCGGAATATAGCATTGGTATTGTTAAACATGTCTTCCTTTAAAGAAACAACGATAAATTGTGCATTGCAGCATCACAAGTGAGTATCTAGAAAAAAAGACAATACAACAATTGAATATATAATCTTATCTTTCACATTAACAAGAAAATGCATATACTTGATAATGAGGGAATGAGCCTTTATCATTCTTCTAATTTTTTGTGTGTGACTGAGATCGGCAACAGCATCAACCTGCAAAGATTCAACCTACATTATTAAAAACGTAGTTGTTTAATGGATAACAAACTATTTAAATCACCATTCATCATCTCTGTAAAGTATTTTAATTTTTTTTAATTTCTAGCCAACCATGAGAATTTGAAGTTGCATCTGCTAAGTAGAAACCAAGCCTAGGATATGAATAAATATTTTATAGTTTCGGTCTAGAATTTCCTCTTGGTATGGAGCTTAATCACTGCATTATCAATAAAAATACAGATGTTTTTCCCAAACACTTTTTGTATCCTCCTTGTGCAATGAGGAGAGAAACATGAATAGCACCGACAAGTACAAATGTACAATAACATTGAGTTGAAAACTTGCCCACTGATAAAAGAAAACTTGAGAAGTGTATTTGGTAAACATCCTAGAGAAAACCAAAAGCAATAGACAAGAAAAACAAAATACATAAAAACAACATACAAGTCTAAAAATTCATTGTAGATGCATTTGACCAACTAGACATTTCAAAAATTGTGTTTACTACAATAGGATTTGGAACTTATGACATCATTTCATACAAATAAATTGTATACAAAACTCTACTAAACTTGGTGCAAATCTAATTTTTAGTTCCCATTTGTGCAGTGATATTTTGTTTAATTTGTATTGTTTGCACAACTGATAGTCAGTCTTGTTGAGTGTCCAAGTTTTACATATTATATATAATTTATTTTTAGCTTTCACAACCACCAATACTTATAGCTTAAAAACCAAATAATTACATGCTCACCCTTACCCATTCTCAAGGTACTCGCTACAAGGATGAAAAAAAATAATGTAGTCATGACTCATTAAAAAACTCTTAATCTTATTCATAATTGTGACAACATGACTCTAAAATTTGACAAAATAATGAATCCTCTACAGAAACAAAATATCAGGAAGATTCTACAAGAAAGAGTGAAATGAGTGCAATTATTTGCAAAAATGTGAACGCCAGAAATTATTCATTGATTTCAAAAGCAATATCAATTTGAATTCCAGAGACAGTGTACAAAACTCATGGAAACTGTCACTATCAACCTATCACGTCAAAAACCAAGCTCACTACTAGTTTCAACAAACCTTATTCTACCTTTAGTTTAGGCTTTGGTTTCAGTTGCTTTATCCTTGAATATGCAAAGACTCCTGCCAGAGCAATACTAGTTCCTGCAGTTTCTTATAAGATTAAGCTTTCAAAATGGAATCGCACTGATATATATAGTTCCAACATCTCCAATGAACTTCTTAGTGTTAAACTTTAAAGATAAATGTTGTTAGAAAAACTTACCAAGTGTATTTATTGGAGAAATGGGTGTCCTGAAGAAAAGAATTGAGGTCACTATGATAACCACTCGCTTAACACAGTTACCCATAGAATGTGTAACTGGAGATACCTTTTGAAGTATCATGTAGGATATCTATTATAAATATATATGAAGTAGAGCATTTTTCAATAGTCACGTTCATTGGCAACTTAAAATACTATAAGCACCAAAAGTAGTTTACGCTATAATGATTTTTACAATTAGTTCACGCCAACATCAAGTAGTCATAAAATTACTCAATCCGTGATTGGATGAATTCAATGAATAATCAAAGAAATAGGAAACAAAGATCAGAAGCACACCCCTACCAGCAAAGCTCTAAATCTATCACCTTTACATCTAAACCCCGTCGTGTTGAAAAATACAATCAAATAGCCACTACAACATTACCAACTAGATTAGGTTTGACATGTGATATCCAAGATAATATATTACACAAGTTTAATAAAACAAAAACTCACCATAGACTGCATGTAAGTAGGTGTAAACTTAACACCTTCAAAGAAAAGAGTTACTGGAGCAGCAAGAACAATGAAATAATTGTTATTATTGAGAACAAATTTATATTGTCCATAGATTTCGGAAATGGAAAAGGTTCCAAACGTCAATATATTTGTCTTGCTGCACCAATCTCATTAAATATAATTATCAAAGATGGGACCAAATTATTAAAATAAGGGAGATGACTTATAATATATCATAGAACATCATATCACATAAACTAGAAATTCATTACTCCCTATGAGTTATTACAAGAAACATACAGTGAAAGGCCAAAAGGAATCAAAGCTGAAGCTTGACCACTGAGCAAATCAAACTGATTCTGCAAACGCCTTAATCGTTTTTGCAATTCTAAAGCTTCTGCCCTATATGTTGCTATTGCTTCCCTGCCATGTAAGCAAAGCAAAACAAAAATAATTAAAATGTACTAAGATAGTGAGAGTTGTATTAATATAATGATGAATTTATGAACTCTATTTCATAAAATTTTATTGAAAAAGGAAAATACCATGGAGATGAATACAAAAAATTCATCTTTCAAATGTGCACAACAACAAGCACAACCTACAAACTGGATTCAAATTTTGCTAAAAAAGAAAAAAACAAAATAGTAAATATGATAGTTTGAGACACTAACTTTAAATGATGAATTTCTGAACTCCATTGCATAAAATTTTATTGAAAAAGGAAAGTATCGTGCAGCCGAATACAAAAAACTCATCTTACAAATTTGCATAACAAGCACAACCTACAAACTAAATTCTAATTTTGCTAAAGAAGAAAAAATCAAAATAGTAAATATAAACTACACTAGAATCTAATTTTGTGGAAAATGAACAAATTGTTGAGAAAAAGTACCTGCAGTGCGTCCTTATAGCATCACACATGCTCTCCATTTGGAATCCTCTCGCATCACACATATAACAATAGAATTATTTTTTGAATGAGATAAAACACAACAAAAATGATCTAGCCATATACAGATTCAAAAAGAAAATCAATGAAACCATGGCAAGTGGCTTAAATCAAGATTCTCCATAAATTATCAAGGTTTGTGTCTACATATTGACATGTGCGTGTCTACATATTTGAACATGTGTGTGTGTGTGCACGCATACACACACACACACAACTGTATGTGAACATTTTTTTTATGTAGATTTTTTTTGCAAATTTTGAATGTTCTTTCATGAACCCTATATTGAATATGACACTAGACAGTGTGGTGCCATAGCCAAAACATTTGTGAAAAGAAAATTATGTTAAATTTTTTTTGCTAATCTTGAACATTTTTTCGTGAACCCTAAACTAGATATGGCACCAAGTAGTGTCATGCCATATCCAGATGTATTGAATGTGGCCTAAATATAGATACAATGGATTCAATATTAATCTCATATCCAAGAGTATTGTATCCTATCTGGTGTCCAATTGGCAGATAACATGTATCCAAACCTAGGAAGCAGAGTATCTAGTATAATATATATATATATATATATATACATTACTCATTATATATTCAAGAGTATTGTATCCAGTATCTGATAGGTAGATACATGTATCCAAATAGGGTAAGGGAAATATCCGATAACTCTGTTGGGAGCTCTAGTCTGAGTATTTAATTCCAGTGGCAGCTAGCTTAAAAATCTATAGAAATATATAACTTGAAAAAAGTAATTCCATGACGATAAGTGAAACCCACAATTTCAATAATCATCAAAAGAGGGGAAATGTGCTCAAGGTATTCTCATTCAATCTTCACTAGATGATCATCTTCTTTAAAAGATTGAAAACTATTGACTGATTAAAGATATGATATTTCCAGAGTCTATGTAATGAATATAAAGTTTATGGTAGAAAACTGTATATAGATTTTTTGCATCGACATTTCAGATTACATTCTGTGATCCATCATCCAAAAGATGATAAAAATGATTCATCTCCTCATTAAATTTGATTTGTTGCCTCCATTCTCCCCGTCTTCATAACCACCTAGATAAAACAACTGCCTGTGTCCATTCATCAACTACTCTTCTCTTTTTGTTCCAAGAACTCTTTATTTTGTTAAAGGTGTTGTATGTATTGGTTATAGTCAAATTCTCCATTAGGCACTCCAAACAACAAACTACAACAAAAATGAAGCAAAGTTTGATGCAAAATGAAGCAAATTTAAAGGTGGTCCTAAATTGAAGTCCAAGAGGACAATATGAGTATTCCAATCGGTACTCTCATTTGATGGCTTAACAAACTTGAACAAACAAAGCAGTAACACGAGATTACCTGCCAAATAACAGTGCTTACCAACATTATTGCATATTTTCTTAGTTGACACTTGACAGTCTATTTCCACACATGCTCAGTTCACATCATATAGAAGCATGTTTTTATTAAAAAGGTTAAAAAAACAACATTATAGATGACACACAACAAGAAACTTTCAGGAACAGTGCCATCTTTTATATGCCTTGCACAGAGATGGTTGTGAAATTAAAAATATTGGACCTTTTGATGACAATATCCCTCCAATATAATGAATTGCTCCATTATATCCAAGCATGGATTTTTTTTTTAAGTTATCACAGGTCATAGCACCTACAGACTTCTTAAGTTTTAACAAAAGTATGACAAGCATTAGTATTTCAATCTCCCTAATGCTAAAGATACTACCATCTTGTATTACAAATAAACTGTACTTATTGTTTACTTTCTGTTAGAATTAACAGTTCTTACAGAGTAGCTGCAAACATTATAAAATGCTAGAAAAAAAGTTACTAGGAGCTAAGACTTGTTGATTATGCCATCTATAACTGTTGCTTACTAAATTTGTGTTGAAATTATAGCTACAGATTGCAAGGACTTGACACTGCGCTACTGTCCACAGTTCCCTGTAAATCAAAATAGTACATAGATTTATATACCATGTATCCTCCCAGCATTGAAACTTATTCGAAACATGAGAACTTATACAATCAAAACAAATATGCTATTTAAAACCATTGCAAATTTTAATCACCTTTAATCTCTTGCTATGATTTTAAATATGCTGAACAAAATGCTCCTCTTTGAGACAACAAGATGACCTAAAAATAGCTTTCCAGGTCCATAGATGTAACCAAACAAGCTGAGTTACTAAACAACAAGAAGCCCTGCTAGGGTCATGATCAGGCAATGTGATGCATAAGACAGGGTAAAATAAATTGGCACAAGAAAATCAGACTATGGAAAGCTGAAAGTAAATTGCGCATTGTAAACTATCATTAAATTAGTAGCAAAAACTGATACATACACTGAGAAAACATATTTAAATTAACTCCTTTGAAAAGTTTACTATTCGATAAGATAATCAAGAATGAAAGCAACTCTAAGAATGCAGTCACTTTTCCTCCGTCAACTGGGGTTCTAATATTCTACAAGAGTAAACTTTCAGATTTTCTTTTTTTTTTAAGGTTTGTTAAATGCAATAAAAACCAATTCAAAAATTTATTCAAATTTTTGTTTCTAGATGGAAACTCTACTAGAGAATTAAGTGCAAATAGACAATATTATCATAGATGCTAGAAGCATTATTACAAGACTTGGACTTAGCTCAGACTTTGCAGTTTGATTTTGACTCGAAGTTGGACTTACCACTAAGACTCGACAAATTGAAAAACCATGGAAAATAAAGATTTTTTAAGAATTGACACTTTTACGTTGCAACCTCCAATAAATAAACTTTAAAGACATAATGAAGTATGAACTTATCAATTAGAAGCTAATTTGACATACACAAGTATACATCAATCCAATGAGTACAAAAGTAGATTTGAAACAAAGGAAACATCATTTTTAAATATATAAATATTCTCTAGTGTTTTAGGTGTGCATAACTCTTGGATTATGATATCCATGGCATCAAAAACAAAAATCACAATAAGGAGTCATGAATTATGCTAGAGAGGAGCTTGTATTGCTCAGCCCAACATCACTAGGTCTATGTGGAGTCCTACACTTGTATCTCAGACAAGTCTGCAAATGCTACTATAGGCATACAAGCATTACTTAGGCTAGGGATTGACTTGACAAAACAAAAGTATATTAGTGATTCAATTACTTGGGATTTAATTGGGAAAAATCCAAAAGAACAAAAATAACTAATTTTCCATCCAACATGGCCCAAAATGATTTTTATTTTTTTCTTTTCAAACTAGGCAGGGGACCTAGAGGTGGAAATTCCTCACAGACTTGAGGGGAAGCACCTTGGTGCACTCCCTATCATGATATAGGGTAGGGTCGAGGAGTGGAGCCCTCACCACCAAGCCCAAATTAAAGCCTTTTTTACCACATAAACCTTCATGGTGCATGCCTTTTTTCATAATTTTATTGCTTTTAACCAAGCTCTAAAAGTCCTCCAAACCCTTCAAAAAATGCAAGTGTCTAAGAAATAGGTAGCAATTAGGCCCTAACTAAGTTTTCTGCCATAAACTATTACGTTTGAGTGTTTTCAATTTTTAATCCATTTATTTCTAATATTCACACCCAACTGCTAAGTCTCACCAAGAACCTAGGTCCCAAGTCTTTGGAACTCATTTCAACCTACCCGCCTTAGGGCTCACTAAGTTTGGGAAAGTCTTGTAGCTAGTTCAAATATATTCACTTTCCTTGATAGAAATAGTTTTGTTTTGATCTCAACGCATCTAAAAACTATAGTGTGTAACTTTTGAATGTCACATTACTTCTAGTACTTCAAAATACTATCATATTTATTGTAAATATAACTTGCCATCAACACTAATAATTGACTAGGTGCTCTTGTTGATGATGCATTAGCTATTTCTACTTTGATATGAATGGTCCATTGTCTTGTAAGGAATACAAATCCTATTAGTTTTGTGATTATTAAAAATTTGAAATATTCAACAAGGAAACAATATGTTAATTTTATAGTCAAGATTATAGGTTGTCCCAAATATGGAGAGAACAATAGGATGTAGAACATATTGTTAGTGTAATTAATTCATTATTACACTAGCATAAGTTAACTTAGGTCATGCATCATTTAGTCCTAGGTTGCATTTTAATAAATCATTTAATAAATAGGGTAATATTCCCTTCCATGTTTGTAGGGATAAGATTCCTTCTAGAAGATGAGTTGTCCTTCTAGAACTTATCTCAACATTTAATAATTTCCTAGATAGGGTTCACATGTTGTCACATGTTGTTAGATCATGACACATGGCAACATCTCATGCATCTTAGGTTTTCTCTTTTGCCTATATATTCAAGCAATTTGTACATTTGTAATCATCTCATCTCATAATGTAGATCATCAATAGAATCTCCATTGTGCATGCCTAGTTGAAACACTTTCTGTGTGGTTGATTATCTTTCCTAGCAAAGGTCCTCCATTGAAGACTGAGCTTCAAGGACCCTGTGCATCCATAAACTCAACATATCCAGATCCATGTGATAGATGGTGTCCTTGAGGGGTATTTGGGAGTCCTCCATCCTTCCCATCCTATCTCACATTTTTGCATTTTCATCTCCTTTTGGAGAGGGGTTTTGTTCCCACGGGTTTTCCCTTTTCTCTAGTTGTGGGAGATTTTCTGCATCTTCATGTCATGGGTACCTAAGCATGGCCTGATAGCCAAGACCCATCATCATCATTATCATCATCTATGCATAATCATTGCATTTTCCTCCCTAAGTTGAACTTGTAGGGGTGTTAGTGTAATTAGTGTAGTAGTACACTGGCATAAGTTAACTTAGGTCATGCATCATTTAGTCTTAGGTTATATTTTAATAAATCATTTAATAAATGGGGTAATTTCCCCTTCCATGTTTGTAGGGATAATATTCCTTCTAGAAGATGAGTTGTCCTTCTAGAACTTATCTCAACATTTAATAATTTCCTAGATAGGGTTCACATGTTGTCACATGTTAGATCATGACACATGGCAGCATCTCATGCATCTTAGGTTTTCTCACATGCCTATACAATCAAGCAGCTTGTACATTTGTAATCATCTCATCTCATAATGTAGATCATCAATAGAATCTTTATTGTGCATGCCTAGTTGAAACACTTTTTGTGTGGTTGATTATCTTTCCTAGAAAAGGTCCTCCATTGAAGACTGTAGCTTCAAGGACCCTATGCATCCATAAACTCAACACATATTGATAATGTGTTGGAGTTTAAGGCCACACCTGGAATGCATATTTGAAATGGACAGCTATGCACAGATAAACTGCTCTTCAAATTAGGAGGGGAAGCTCCCTCTTGCTGATGGTGTTCTAAGAAAGTAAACTAAAACTAAGTTGCCTATCTTTTTGATCATCTTAGAGCACAAGGTTTATTAAACACAAACACCGCAGCTAAGATTTTCTGTTTTGAGAACTTCAACTACGACTAACTTAAACTAAAGATGTTTCTAACTTCTCAAGTAATAGCAGAGCAAGAGAAACTAGAAATGAACAAAGGTAGATTTTCTGAAAAAATACTTTAATAACCTCTCTCTCAACAAACACCTACACACTTCACTGTAAGTTGAAATCAAGATCATAAAAGCAGAACATAAATAACGGAAATCTGAGATTTTGGACCAAGGCAAAGGAGGCTCATGATTTTATTACTCAAATCTCGAACAACTCCCCTTCTAACATGCCCTCGAATAAGAAGGTAACTGTAAAGAGGCTGGTAATCTTGCTCTCACACACTAGAAAAAACAATCACACTAACTCCTTGTTACAAAGAGGCTCAACACCCCATATCACAACACAATTGAACAATACTTGAGTAACAAATAGAAGGCACAATAGGCTCCTCGGTTTTGTTCTCACTAGCACGTTAAAAAACTAAATGAGCAAAGGCTCTCTACTATAGAGAAGGTGAGAGTAGGGAACCCGTAAATCTCCCTTGCTTTCATTAACTAGGCTTGCTCAGCAAGCAAGCTTTTATTACTAAATCTAGAAAGAAGATAACATCTAAAACCTCTAGGAAAGCGTAGTGCTGAAACGCCAACTATTATATCTTATCTTCTTTCTCTTCTCAAAGAATGGATAAGGATCATTCCAAGAATAGAAAGAAAGCGGGAAAGAAAGCTTCTAGAAGAAAGCTGCTTTAAAGCTCGATCACATCCGCTAGGAAATTAGAAACTATGTCCCGGTTCGGTGCATCTATGCCATCAATAGCAAAACACCACTTTTCTAGAATATCTTCAGCATCTGCAATAGATCTCAAGAAATCTTCGACCTCATTGGCCGCTTTCTCGAACTTTGCTGACATCACTGAAATATGACCTATCCTTCTGCCAACTGGACTGCAACTGTGAACAACACTCTGAAACTGATCTTGCACTTCCTCAAGCCCGGCGACTAAGTAATGTCTTATGTTTTTTTCTTTCATTCACCTCTGTGCAATCTTCTTGCTGTATTTGTCTTTGTGCATATTCCATATCCTTTCACATTCACCCTTTGAGAGAGTAACGCTTTCAGGCCATGGGGGAATGGAAAAACACTTCTCAATCACATCAGGCTTTATACTGCAAATCAATCTACCATCTGCTGACTGGATCTCCCTGGTAGCCGGGTTGTAATGCTTAATGCAAGCGATTACGAACTCAAGACTCTGAACTGATATAGGGATTGACGCTGCTGCGAGGAGTCCGGAATGTCCTAGGTTCTTGATTGAAGTGTTGCCTGCTGTCTCCAAGGCATGTAGATCGAACACTGGCTTGATATGATGCAAGTCTGTCTCAGCTGTTTTGATGTAATTGTGAAAGAGAGCTGATTCTGTCTTGAAAACATTGGGAGTGTACTCCATTTTAGAAAACTTGAAGAATGACTGTAAACTCGCCTAGGTTCGCATGTCTTGGAGCAATTTCTATTTTTAGAATGCTGATTTTCTTGCTCCAACAGTATTAACAATTTTTGAAATTTTTCCGAGATATGGTTTTGCTCTCACCCATTGCAAGACAACCTGTATCAGTCCGCTAGGAAAATTTTGAATTTGTTTGAGCAAAGAACCCTAATTTCTTTTAATTTTTGGAAAAGCAAGCACTGGTTTTGTTTAGAACAAGATTAGAAATGGACCCAGTTGATTAGATTTGCAAAACCCTGACGGTTGATCGAAAAAGCAGCCAACCCTAGGTTTCAAAATTTTTTTGAAAAAAAAACTGTGATATGGGTTTTCTTCATAAGACTGATTGGAGAGGACCCAGATGGTTGAAAATTGAATGCACTGATGTTTTCACTGACATGCAAAATAAAAGCAGCTGCTGCAACTTGATGAAGTTCTTGAAAATTTCCTTCAGAAGATTGAAGAGAAAAGACCCAGATGATTGAAAACTGGAAACCTTGGCCTTCCCTTTGAGAAATTTGATCTTCCGGATGAAAAACTTGAAAAAGCAAGGGTTTATGCTTGCTGATTTGAAAAATCTGATGAAAAACCAGCAAAGATGAATTCTTGGATCATGAAAATTCTTCAAACATGCTGCTCCAACTTTCTCCTTTGAAGGCTACCTGCAAAAATAACAAAAATAACATTGAAAAGAGGTGTTAAATAGACTTTAGGGCTTGAATTAGGTTTTGCTTTCTTTTGCTTTTATTTCAAAACCCTAAAATCTTTGTTCAATGCATTTGGATGCCATCCTTTTTCACTTGTAAATTTGAAACCTTTGAAAACTTTTGAAAAATCTCTAAGGCATGAGAAGATGGGTGCCCTTCTTCACCAGGGGTGCCTATTTCACCTAGTGTTAGCCAAATTTTTAACATTTTCAACTTTTCTTTATTTTGACCTCCAACTTTGCCTCTGATTTCCCGTTTGCAGACTGATCCGACAGGCGAGTTGAAGGTGTCACGGTGGAGCCTGACTGATTCTGAGAAAGATGTTTTGGAGGCACCTCTGGCGAAAAACTTGATCTTGACCTTTGAATTCATGGGTGCCTTTTCCTTCTAGGGGCGCCCATTTTGTCCAGAGTTAGCCATTTTCATGACCTTCAAATTTCTTCATTAGCTCCTCTTCTACAGATGATCTCTTTGAATCTGGAGCTCCGGGCATCAGATCGACTGCCTGCTATGCTCATCACGAAGCTGACAAGATATGAGGTGGGGTCCTCTGGGATGAACTTCGTCAAACAATGAATTTAAGGCCTTCAAAAGTTTGGGCGCCCATCTTGGCTGGGGGCGCCCACTTTCACCAGACTTGGTTTATTTTTTGATTTTTTCTGTGTTTGCTTCTGAATCTTGGTTTTCAGCCTTCGTCAAACCTTACTTTCAGTTGCTCGTATCTAGTGTCTACGGACTCCGATTGACGTGCTGGATATCTCGTTGGAAAGCTGGATCAATTGTGAAGAGATCTCGTTAGACACTCGTTTGCGGATTCATCTATTAGATACCTTGAAAACTTGGGCGCCCTTCTTCACCAGGGGCGCCCAAACTCACCAGACTTAGCCATTTTTCTTTTGACTTTCTTCAGAGTTTGAAACTTGCATTTTGTACGTTCCTCGTTGATCTGAATCTACTGGAGTTTGGACAATCGGATGATCTAACGGAGACAGTCACGTCGAAGCTGGCTGAGCACTGAAAAGAACAAGCATATTCTTGAACCCTAAAAGCTGAATTAGCCCCTTCAAAAAGTTGGGCGCCCTTCTTCACTAGGGGTGCCCACTTTGCTAACACTTAGTCAAATTTTGATATTTTTCAATTCCTCTCATTCTGACTTCAGTTTGGATACCCCCGTTCGGCGTCGAATTCCAGACGACTGAGTAATCTGATAACTACACCGTCGAATTCGTCACGGAGCTGACAGAGAACAGAACAAGTTTGACTGGGATTAAACCCACGCCGACATTTGATTCTCTTTCTAGTAAAAGATGGGCCACTTTCATCGGGGCACCTGTCCGGCAAAGAGCTAGAAAGTGGCCTCATCATTTTTCAACTTCTCCTTCGTTCTCCGTGCTAGTTTATCATCTTGCCTTCTGCTAAAAGTTTGAATGCTGAAACTGTCGCCTGGCAACCGATTGACCTCCATTGATGACCTCGAAGCTCCTGATACACTTCTAAAAAAGCAGAATAGACCCAATAAGGAAATCATCTTTTAAGATTCTCACTACACTAGTTCGGGATATGGACATATTTTGAGCTAATCAGGACCAGTTCTGACTGGGTTTAACCAACTTTCTATTTTAGAAAGTTTTGCCAGTATCCATTTCTAAAGAAACCCCGAAAAACCCAGAAAATGTTACTAATTTTAGAAAATTTCTAAAAATAGCAGTTTTCCTAAAATTTAGGGATGAAAAATTGAGATCTGCGTTTTGTAGGTTAGCTGCTCTGAGCAGACCCAGATCGTCAGATTTTGAAAATGTTGTGTTTTAATCCCTCATGCAAGACATGCATACCCAAATTTTGACCTTTTTGACTGATTTAACAAGACTTTTACTCGTTTCTTCAAAATGTCTAAGTATAACAAAATTTTTAATTTTGGGGTACAACATTATGCAAGCAAGAAACTATGGAATTCAACCCATCCTATACCAACCATTATTCACACTAAATTAGTAAGAGCTAAATACCTTGTTGGAACACAACAATCTACAAAGAGGGGGTGAATCAGTAGATATTACAAAGTCTAGCCTTCTTAAAACCTTTTGTGCAGACTACTTTCTTTAACCCTTAATGTGCATATATTAAGCATGTGATACAAAATTATAATCAAGTTGGAATCAAGGAACAATGAGAGGGGGGGTGAATCATTGTTCTAGAAAATTTAACTTTATTAACCTGATCCTTAAACCACTTATAGCATTGAACCAAAAGAAAGATGCATGAACACAAAAAAAAAAACCACAACACCATAACACAAGGATTTTTTATGTGCAAACCCTGTTAGGGGAAAAAACACAATGGAGATCAATCCACAGTATGAGTCGACTCAAATAAAAGTGTTTACAAAAAGAATGCACATGCATTCAAGCACACTACCTAGAATTCACTGCTCAAATACAAAAGGAAGACTCACTATCTTACAAAAATTATTTGGATTACATCCAAAAGATTTGAGATGAGAAAATAGCATCTACTAATGCCTGATTACAGTTCTAGTTAAGCACATCAATCACTTTCTTGACCTTATGTCTGATTCTTCTCTTCTACTTTGTCTGCTTTAATTCATATCACAAATCCTTTTCTACACAAGTGAAATTGTGCACAATCGCTCTACAATCTTTCTGAATTTCACAACACACATCATCACACTTCGTACATACATTAAAATGATATAAACGATCACTTATATATATCTGCAACTAAATATTTAATCAACCACATGTCGACTTCAACAAAACATGAAATATTTATAAACTATCGGCTCAAATCATGAATAATTTTCAATGCACACCAACCAAAGTTGGCCACAACATAGTGAGGACCCAAATTAACATGCTCAAACACAAAAACACTTGAACAATTACTCCTCGAATATCCGCAACACACTATATTCATCAAGCCAACCTTTTTGCACTATTAAGTAGAAAATTAATCAATCAGATCTTCTAACTTTCACATCGATCGATACGAGGCTCTAAGATTCAAGGATAACATAGATCATACATCAAAAAACCTTCCTTGATATCCACAACTCAAAATGATAACATAAATTTGCATATGAATTGATGAACACAATTATGTCAAATGCTCTGTTCTAGTTTGACAGTTAATCACAAAACTTCATTCTGACTTTCGGTATGATCAAATGCTAATGCGTGGATTGAATTACTAACTAGGGTTGACATCAATGACAATACCAAATGACTTGTGTAGTGTCTCTTTCCAACACACAACACATCACATAACACATGATATATGTGGAAAACCCAAGATGGAAAAACCATGGTGAGAAATGCTGCTAGGATCTACTATCCTAATCCAGCCTCACAAGCAATGAAGTTGAGTTATAATATTTTAGGGCATCGACCCAAGGAAGTATCAACTCCCTGGTTTAGGAGCACCAACTCCAAGGAGATACCAATCCCCTACTCTGAGCACCAACTCAATATAAATGAGGCCACAACCTCTTACAAAACTTAAAGCTCAATTATGCATATAAATGGTTCTACATAAACCTAAGATGCATCAATACATACAATACATTGTTGCACTTACTGCAACTTACTTTATGTTGTTGAAGCTGCAGTCTTAGCAACACATCCCCTCTACTCTATACTCTCTCTTACTCTACACTCTCTTCTCTACTGCATATTCAACTGTACATCTCTCTGTTCAACACACTATGCACTAACTGACTTCTCACCCTTCTCTTCACTTGAAGACTTGACACTTAGACAATACCTGATTTTCTTCCTTCTTTACCAATCTACAATCATTACCTCGAGATTCTCCCTACCATCCATATCTTCTCAAATCTTCTGCTAGGGTTTCCTTCTCTTGCAAACTTCACTAGCAAGCTACCTATACATTGAGCTACATGTTGTCATCTAGCTCATCATAAAGAAATTTGATCAGGTTTATCAGATATCACCATACCTTTTCATTGAGCCACACAACATTTAATTCTGATATAGAGAATTTTCCTTCATTCTCTTTGTCAAACACTAAAATTTGATTATGCATTCAATGTATTCTCCTGAACATTCGATCTAATCTTTATCTTTTGATCTGTGACAATCTATTTTATTGTTTTGTGCATCAAATCATCTTACTTCTATTGTTGAGGCAGGTAGATCAATAAATTTCTATCTTCAAGTTGGTCTATATGTGAAACCCTATTTACACACAGTTAGCCATTCATGATTACCTTGTTTAAATTTGGACCATCGATCTCCAACCTTCAAGCCATGATACTGCATTCTTTGTTCATTGTCACAACTTTAAAACACAACCTTTTGATAAACGGTTGTATAAATCTCCATCATTGATTTATCATATCACTCTTTTGAAGAGACACATACTATGGTACTACCGATATCCATCTATCCTCCATGTCATCACCACCTAATTCGCAACAACAATGCGAATTAGCATATTGAGCAATCGCTCTTCACCACCTATCGGCCTTCGCCACGATCCACCATCACCGTTCGATCAAAATTAATCAATCTTCGTCATTCCCCACTAGCCCTGCGGGTCTTGATCAGGCCCCATTGAATTCTCAATGGGGTATGTTAGTGTAGGTTTTTTATTTTCCTTATGTTAGGGAATATTTATTTTTCCTACACACATTATTAAGCTTGCTTAGGTTATATTAGAATGGTTAAGATGAGGACACGTGGCATAATCCTTCAATCACATGTGTCATTCACACCCACATTTGGGTAGTTGAATGTCACACCCTCTTTTGGACTTATTTGCCACCTCCCCATAACCATTTTCTGTCTTTACCTGAGTTGGCATAACCATGTATTTGGCATTTACCAAGTAGGTAAAACCTCCCACCTATTATGGGTAAAGGGGAGTTATTATTCCTCTTGGTTTTATATGCCTATATTTTTCTATATAAACAAGCCCTCACCTCTCCCTATGCTAATGAGAACACTAGCTCAAATTGTGAGTCTAGTTCAATGCTAGGAGAGTGTTGAGTTTTGTTCATCTCTGGGTTCTTATCTTGCTTTCCTTTAGTCACTTTGATCTTGGGTGGTTTCACAACCAAATCTAACAGGGTATGTGGGCAACTATTATATACACCTATAACATCACCTTCCACTAACTTTGTATGCCGCCTTCGTAGGTCCCACCAAACATCAACGATCATCATTTGTTCATCGTGGATTAATCTCTACCATTTTTTGCTAACCCTGTGGGATTTATCCATAACCCACCACAAACTCAACGGAGTCCGCGGGCACCGTACGATCTCCAAGGCTTGACCTCCACCATTGATCAAGCGAAGAAAAATATTTCATTTGCGACTTAGGAAATATTATAGCTGCTGAATATTTGTCGGGCCGATAAACATATGGTGAAGGGGTCGGTTCCCCAAACAACATCAAAGGCTTAAGTCAAACTTAAGCAAATGACAACCTACAATAGACAGTCAACATCAAAATAGAAATCATGTTTACAATGCCATGATTGCAACCCTAGGGTTTAACCAGTAAACCCTAATTCTATTTGAGAGCACAAATAAAACCATTATGAGCACACCCTTCAACCTTTGGACCTACAATTTGTGTTTCTGAGAAGCTCTCAGAAATCCTTCATTGAATATGCACTCTCTTTCCTCTTCAGACACTTGGAAGAACCTTTTGCAATGTCATGTTAATATTACATGACAATAATACAAAATTTGTAGATACATGCTCCTGTCTTCAACATTCTACTCCAATTCTTCCATACATTGATCCTCTGATATTCATGACATCAATGAAACTTTTATATTAATGCCAACCCTCTCACTTGTAGGATTAGTTCCATATCACTTTTGATCACTCTTTTGACATCAATGAAAACAATATTCCAACAATATATCCCCTTTTCATTGATGGCAAGACTAAATTCTCATACCAATAAGTTGAAATGCTTTGATACCAATTGAAAGCAATTAAGATCTGTAACTATTTGATTTATGCACCGATTGGATACATAAAGCAATGCTCTTCGTTTGATGTGCTCATCTTGCTCAAATGAGTATTTTTTCATGATTTTCTCCCCCTTTGACATCAATGGTAAAGGATAGAATCCCCCTAACACATTACTCTTCCTTTGATTTAGGCAATTCAAAGAGAAGATGGGAATCTAGAATAATACAACCATCAAGTCGTTAGAAATTTGTAAAACCACTAATACCTGAATCGATTTGTCCTGTCTATTTCTAGGGATGATTAAGATATGGATGAAACTCCCCCTAGACATCTGTCCCATCACTAGAGACTAGTGATATGATGTGGGAGCAATGACTCCCAATTTTTGCCTCAGATATTCAAATTATTCCTTGGGAAGAGGCTTGGTGAAAATGTCAGCTACTTGTTCCTTGGTGGAAACATATTTCATGCTGACTTCCTTATCTGCAACCTTCTCTCTCATGAAGTGATACTTAATGGATATATGCTTTGTTCTAGACTGCATTACGGGATTCTTTGATATTTTTATGGCACTTGAATTGTCACAAAGAATTGAGATAGGATCTTTGTACTCCACCTTAATGTCATTAATTGTTTGCTTCATCCATAGGACTTGAGTACAACATGTTGTTGCCACATACTCCACTTCAACACTAGATAGAGTGACTAATTCTTGCTTCTTTCTCATCCAAGAAACTAACTTGTTTCCCAACAAGAATGCTCCTCCACTAGTGCTTTCCCTATCATGCACACTTCTTGCCTAATCAACATATGTATATGCAGTTAGAGAAAAGTCCTTGCTCTTGGAATACCATAGTCCATAGTCAACAATACTCTTGATGTATCTGAAAATTCTTTTTACTGCATTGACATGTGACTCTCTAGGTGCTGCCTAAAATATTTCCACTAAATATACTTTTGCATAATATCTGGGCTTGATGTAGTTAAATACAACAAGCTTCCAATCATTTACCTATACACTATCTCATTTTCCTTAGGTGATTCATCCAATTTACTCAACTTGTAGCCAATAATCATGGGGGTATTGACTGGTCTATTGTCTTCCATGCCAAATTTCTTGAGCATTTCCTTTGCATACTTGGTTTGAGATATGAATATCCCATTATCAATTTGTACAATTTGCAAACCAATGAAAAATGATAATTCTCCTAGCATTGACATCTCAAATTCATCTTGCATGTGTGTAACAAATATTTTACACAGTTTATCATTGCTACCACCAAAAATGATGTCATCCACATAAACAACTATAATTATGTGCTGACCTTCAGATTTGAAATATAGGTTACTGTCTACACATCCCTTTTTGAATCCTTGTTGCTGCAAGTAATGGTCTAGTCTTGAGTACCATTCCCTAGGTGCTTGTATTAGACCATATAAGGTCTTTCTCAATTTGAAAACATAATCATCATCCTCTGATAGTTGAAAACCTTTTGGTTGTTCTATGTAAACTTCTTATTCTAAGTTTCCATTCAAGAATATGTAGATTTGACATTCATCTGATACACTTTGAATCCTTTATGGACTAAAAATGCAAGAAACATTTTGTCTTCCTCTAGTCTTGCCATAGGTGCAAATGTCTCCTCAAAATTAATGCCTTCAACCTGTGCATATCCTTTGCACACTAATCTTGCCTTGTTTCTTACAACTATTCCATCTTCATTTAGCTTGTTTCTAAACACCCATTTGGTGCCAGTCACATTTTTTCATGGAGGCCTAGGTACCAATTCCCATGTATCATTCTTTTCAATCTGATTTAACTCTTCTTCCATAACTTCTATCCAATTTTCATCCTTGCTAACTTCAGAAAAACTTTTTTGTTCAACTTGTGATAGGAGAGAAAAATTTACTTGTTCTTTGTTCTTTGCAATTCTCCTTCTGGTCTGAACTCCTTCATTTTTGTCCCCAATTATCTGATCTACTGGATGGTCCTTTTGAACATACTTTGCAGGGGCCTTCTCTACTTCTATTTCCTCAGGTTCATCATCATTTGATACATTGTCTTCACAGTCTAATGCATCATCAAAATGATCTTGATCAGACTTGATATGTTTTATACTTTCATCAATATTCACATTGACATTTTCCACAATCTTTTCTAGCCTTTTGTTATAGCATTTTTAGGCTTTACTTTGAGTGGAATATCCTAAAAATATTCCTTCATCATTTCTTGATTCAAACTTTCCCAAGTTTTCATATTCTTTTTTTATGTAGCACTTACTTCCAAATATTTTGAAGTATTTCACATATGCAGGTCTACCATGCCACAATTAATAGAGAGTACTATCACTATGTACTCATATTTGAACTCTATTCAAAATGTATACTGCAGTATGTATCGTTTCTCTGCATAATTATCAGTTAATTTGGCTTCTTTTAGCATCATTCTAGCCATGTCCTACACAAACCTATTCTTCCTCTCTACTACTCCATTTTGCTGTGGAGTTCTTGGTGCCAAATATTGTGTCTTAATTCTATGTGCCTCATAGTAATCAACAAATTCACCACATGTGAATTTCCCTCCTCTGTTTGACCTTAAACATTTTATCTTCCTTCCTATCTCCTTCTCAACCATATTTCCAAATATTTTGAATCTCTCAAATGCTTGTGACTTGTCCCTTAGAAATGTTACCCATTTCATCCTTGTATAGTCATCTATTAGTAGCATAAAGTATCTTTCTCCTTTTAGACCTCTTGTTCTTGTGGTTCCACATACGTCAGTGTGAACTAGCTATAAAGGCTTTGTGGTTGAGTATTCTTTAGTTGGTAAACTAGTCTTTGTTTGCTTTCCTTATTGGCACTCTTTGCATATGATGTTTGTAGGATTTGTTACCTTAGGAATATGTATGACCAATCCTCTTGAACTCACTTTTACCAAGTTGTCAAAGTTTATATGGCCTAATATTCTGTGCCATAACCAAATTTCATCAGCTTGTCCAATTAGATAGCTTTGGCCTTTTACTTCAGCAAGATTGTAAAGATTACAGTCGATTCTCAACCCTTGTGCAACTATCTTTCCATTCTTTCTAATTTTTCAACCTTTTGAATCAAATGTGACTTTATAACCATTGTCACACATTTGGCTCACACTTAACAAATTGTACTTTAAACCTTCAATATACAAGCCATCTTTTGTGGGAGTTTTTCCATCTAAACTTAAGATTCCTTTACCACATATTTTGACTGCGGTGTTATCACCCAAACTCATAGATCATCCATTGCATTTATTGAGTTTGATGAACTTGCTCTTATCTCCAGTCATGTGTTTGGAGCAACCACTATCTATCACCCATAGATTTTACTTCTTGGCATGTAGAGCTTTTTGTGCAATCAATGGTTGTGTGGAGATTTCTCCTTTTTCTTTCCACACTTTCTTAGTTTTCCTTTCTGTCCTTTCTACTATCTCCTCCTTATTATCTGATTCTTTGTTTGTCTTAGGAGGTAAGATCTTTTTCTCATTCTGAACATTTGGCTTTGTAAACTGTGTTCTATAATTTCTAGCTATGTGACCAAAGTTATTACAATTATAGCACCCTATATTCATATCAAGTAAAGCAGCAAATGAATTTATGCTTTCAATATTTGTACTCCTTTTAGGAATGATTCTACACTCCCTAGCCCTATGACCAAATTGATTACATGAATAACAATATCCATAGAAGTATGTGGAATACCTGGTCATGGCATTTAGTACTGGAGGAGGGGGTCTAGGGTGCATCCATCTTATTGAGTTTCTCACCTTAGTAAACCCATTAGCATCAGTCCTCTTGAAGCTTTGCCTATTCTCTTGGTGAACATGATTTGATTGGTTATCCTTCTTGTCTATGGCAGGCTTTTTTTCATCTTTATTTTTCTCCTTCTCTACAGATTTCTCATTGCAGTCACTTCCTTTGTAGTTATTTTCCTTAATAGACCTAGAATTTTATTTTGCTCTAACTTTCATATAGCTTTGCAGAGGCATCAACAAAGGAATTTTTCCTTTCTCTAAACCTAAGCCTGATTTTTCTTTAGTTGCAGGCCTCTGGGTGCTCAGTAACTCATCTAGAATGCTTGAGCCACTTTTCAGTTTGGGTCCTTTCTTTATCTACACTTTTTTATTTTCTAGATCTCTTCTCAAAGCAACAATATCTTCCTCAAGCTTCATGCATTTGTCTTCTTCATATTGGAGCTTGGTCTTAATCACATCCTCTGCTCTCTTGGCTTCTTCTAGCTTCAACTTCAAATCTACCACATTCTGGGTAGATTCTTCTAGTTCTTTGCTTAGTTTATCTGACTCTTTATGTGCAAGTTTCTTCTGCTACTTGTTCTCCCTTTTTAACTTCTCAATCTTATCTTTGAGATCATCTATCTCATCTAGAGAGCACATATGAGTTCTCCTTCTAGGTCAACTACTCCTTCTTCACCCTCTTCAGGAAGATCTCAACCTTTTTATTCTTTTGCTCCTCAGACTCTTTTTCCATAAAGAGAAACTCATGGTTTCTAGCAATAAAGGCACGATTTTTTTCATCATCTTAGCTATTATAGTCTAATACATTGCTATCTTCTTAGATGTATAGAATTTTCTTTTTCTTTTGAAAGTTCCTTTTCTTAGGGTAGTAGGGTTTCTTCATCTTATCATCTACCTCTAGTTTGGAGTTGTCTTTCTTATTGTAAGGGAATTTTGTAGAAAAATGACCTACTTTACCATATTCAAAACATTTGAAGGGAAGCTTACCTTTATATTTTTTGGATCCTCTTCTTAGTCTTCTAAAGAAGTTTGCCTCTTCTTCATCAGTTTCATCATCCTCAGTTGGAGTCATTTCTGCCTTGTCCCTTTTGGGAGGTCCACATCCTTCTCCTTGTTGACAGTCTTGAAAGCAACTTCTTTCCTAGATGGTTCTTCATCTCTCATCCTCATCTCATAGGCTGTGAATATTCCATGTAGTTCATTTAGAGATAGTTTGTCTATTTCTCTCCCTTCTTCTCTGGATGAGATCTTAGAATCATACTTTTATGTCATTGACCTAAGAACTTTTATTGCAACCACATCCTCTTTCATCTCTTCTCCATATCCTTTGATAGAGTTCACAATATCATTAACTCTCATAAGATAGTTTGCAATTTTTTCTTCCTCTATCATTCTTAGACCTTCAAATCTTGCTTTCAGTATTTGCATCTTTTCCAGTCTTACCTTGTCATCTCCCTCATAAATCTTCTTCAATGTATCCTAGACATCTTGTGCATTCTTACAATACATAAATTTTCTATGCACAGACCTAGATAGACTATTCATGATAACAAACCATGCCTTTTCATTGTTCTCAAAGTCCTTTTTGGCTGCAACATCAGTAGGGGGTGTGGAAGGTGGTGTATATCCATTTACAACTGACATCCATAGATCAAAACCTAAGGATCCCAAATATCCTTTCATTAATGAGCTCCAATAGGCATAATCTGTTCCATCAAACTTAGGTGCCTTGGTTGAGGAGGTGCTTTCTTGATTGGCCACTTGTGTTCACAAAGTCAAGGACCTACCCAAGTTGGTTAAGCTTCTCCTAGGGAACCTAGGGCTCTAATACCAATTGTTGGAACACAACAGTCTACTGAGAGGGGGGGTGAATCAATAGATATTACAAATTCTAGCCTTGTTAAAACCTTTTGTGCAAGGTACTTTCTTTAACCCTTAATGTGTAGATATTAAGCATGTGATACAAAATTATAACCAAGTAGACAACACATCACATAACACATGATATACATGGAAAACCCAAGATGGGAAAAACCACAATGAGAAATGTTGTTAGGATCTATTGTCCTAATCCATCCTCACAAGCAATGAATTTCAATTACAATATTTTAGGGCACTGACCCAAGGAAGCATCAACTCCCTAATTTAGGAGCACCAACTCCAAGGAGACACCAATCCCCTACTCTGAGCACCAACTCAGTACAAATGAGGCGACAACGTCTTACAAAACTTAAAGCTCAATTATGCATATAAATGGTTCTACATAAACTTGAGATGCATCAATACATACAATACATTGTTGCACTTACTGCAACTTACTTTATGTTGCCGAAGCTACACTCTCAGCAACACATTCCCTCTGCTTTGTACTCTCTCTTACTTTGCACTCTCTTCTCTACTGCATATCTAACCGTACATCTCTTTTTTCAACACACTATGCACTAATCGACTTCTCACCCTTCTCTTCACTTGCAGACTCAACACTTAGACAATACTTGATTGTCTCCCTTCTTTACCAATTTGCAATCATTACCTCAAGATTCTCCCTATCGTCCAGATCTTCTCAAATGTTTTTCTAGGGTTTCCTTCACTTGCAAACTTCACCAGTAAGCTACTTGTACATCGAGTTATACGTTGTCATCCAACTCATCATAAAGACATCTGATAAGGTTTATCAAATATCACTATACCTCTACATCGAGCCACATAACATTTAATTCTGATATAGAGAATTTTTCTTCATTCTCTCTTTCAAACCCTAAAATCTAATTATGCATTCAATGCATTATCTTGACCATTCAGTATGATCTTTATCT
>VDFB02000215.1:0-18896 GCA_007258455.2 Sequoia sempervirens
TTATATAAGAAAGAATCACATTTTATATTCGCACTTTGATTTATATATAATAAATATTTCTCTTGTGCTAATTTGGTTTCACTTAGTATAATATTACATTATGCATTTAGATTCTTACTAATTGCAACATGGTATTAGAAATAGCTTTTGTGGAAGGTGGTCAGTTTTTCTTGTGTGAGATTTATTACATTTTTTTTTTATGCATATTGGTTCTCTATGCATGATTACACATCTCCTTCTTGAATGAAAGTGACTCTAACACATATCTCCATGAATGGAGAATCATGGATCCAAAAAAAAATTCATTGCATTCAAAATTACTAATAAATAGAGAACTAATTTTCATTTCATCAATTTCATTAGCTTTAAAATTTAGCATTTTTTTAATAACTGTACCCTACAATATTATTTAAAATATGTGTGGATCTATACCATACTTTTTTTTGCAAAAAAATGAAAATAAATAGTTGATTGATAGTCAACCCTCTATCCATCTCACCTTATCCTTGGTCAAAATTTATTTGGGTGAATATTTTTCATTTGTGGTGGACCTTTTATTATCTAGTCAAAGGTTTTTGGTATCATTTTCTTGCAAGCTATTTTTTCAAATTTTTATCCTATTTGGCTTGCTTTTGTCCTCCATTGGTGTTCTCAAATAAATATCCATAGAATACATTGAAATAAATCATTTGAGAGGGCTCCACGAGGCTTTATTGTATTTGGGCAAGTAAGAAGAGGCACAAGTCTATAGCATGCATAGCTTTATCATCTACATAGAATCTTCAAATGTTAGTTCCAAGAGTTTCAATCACTCATTTTGTTGACTACAAAGGTAGATATCCTTCTTTTGGTGTGGAAGGGATAAAAATACTTGGTGCTATTAAGGTTCAATTTTCTTTCCTATCTACAACAACAAAGGTGATGGTTGTGGCATTCTCTTGCCCTTAATTTTTTTTCCTAGCATTCATTTTTTGTTCTGCAATAATGAAGAACCTATGTTGAGTCCATATTGGAAACTACCACCTAGACCAACATACTATGCCACACCATATAGTGGTGATATATTTCTAAAGGATAAAAATGGTTTCAAACCCATTTTCTTATAGAAGTTTCATTAAATTTGAGAAACAATAGCTAATGAGAATGGGTTTTTCAAAAACTATTAATGGGGATATTACCCAAACAATATAAAAATATATTTTCAAAAAACCAAACAAATATTTAAAGATCATTGATTCAGTGAAGAATTAATTCTCCCAATGCTCAAGAATGTTAGGTCTTGACTCATTGAGTTTGCCTAGTGTTTGTTGTTTTATACTATTTTCACAAAGGGGCTTATAGGTATATGATGATATGATTAAATTTTAAAATTATTTTTATATACTAATAGTTTGTATATCAATCACTTTCCATGTTCATTATAATTAAAACTATTCCTTCCAAAAAGTGCAAAAGATTAGAAAGAGAGAAATGAGCCTAAGAACTTTAATGATTTTCAGATATTACACATGTACATATGAAAAGACACATAAGATAAAGAGTAAAACTATTTTTAATTAACCAAAATATCTCATAGTTATATTAAAAATAGTGTAATAGTTTAAATAATTTAATCATTCAACAATGTGATAACTTCAAAATGCACCAAAAGATGGTGTAGAAAATTGATTATTTGAATGAAATGATAAGATTATAGTCATGTAAGATTTACAATCAAGAATGTCCTTGATATTAATTTAGCATTAAAAATATTTAATGAAGATGAATAGAAACATGAAATAGAAGTTAAATTGATTATTTTATAATTTAAGCTCTAGCTTACTCAACAACATCGTTTCCTTCATCTTAGATATTCTACTACCTTCTATAAAATTAAGGAAGAGGTTGTTACAAACTTGTACATCATAAAAGAAAATTAGGTGAATCAACATTATACAAGTGACAATAAAATATATTTTACACATGGACTATCAACCAATAGTTTTAAAAGAATTAATCAATGCATTGTATTTACATCTCTATGCTTTATATTTTATGTTATCTATAGTTCTCCAAAATACCCATAATTTATTGTACAAGTTATTTCATTGAGCTATTCACCCTCATCTATATCTGTAACTAGATTTTCACCTTTCCATGATACTTTCGGTATCCCTAAAGACTTTTACAAAGCTAAAAACTTAACTTTCCACATCTGCTTCTAAGATAATTTTAATCAAATAATTTTCTCAAAATTCCTCATATTGACTCTCATATGGAAAATTATAAATTTATTCACCATTAGGCTTAATCCTACAATACGAACCATGCTAACAATCTTAATCAACAAAATTTAGCACTTAAATCCACCAAATTTATAATCAATTGGCTTTGAAATCACATTTTAATCCACTTTCTTATTCTCCTGGGATTTTTCAAATATTTAATTGGTATAGGAATTTAAAAGATTATTCGTGGATATGGAATTTAAATAATTTATGACATTAGGTTCCATAGTAAAAAATTCATTCGAAAAGTTAATTTTACTTTTATTGTGCATATGAGTGCCCTAATATGTTATTGAGTTTATTAATGATTTATTGTGTGAAAAAACCTTTCTCCTCTACTATCCTTTGGATCAAGAAATTAAAATCCTCCCCTTGGGAACCTTGGTTAGTGTGAGTTGTTCCTTATTTAAGTAAAATTTGGGTTCAAATAATTATGGAGGAATGATGTAGTAATGTGAACTTCTTCATGTTGTGATAAAGTTTATCAGAATATTTTGTTTCACATTATTCAATTCTTTTTATAAGTGAAACTTAAGAATCTTAGCTAATTTGACATTATTTAAAATAGTAACCAACACCATTTTGAAAATTCTCTTCAATTTTTTCAAAATAAATCATTTAAAAATTAAATTTTGAAATCCTTATTTTGACTTATGAAATTATTGTAGACTTTTGTTGACAAAAGTTGTAACTTTTGGGTTATTGGTCTCAATTTTGTTGAAAAAAATGAGGCATGTTGTGAGACCAAACATTAACTAGAAACCAACAAAAGCACACAAAATCTAACATTTATTACAAAAACCATAAACCTTAAATGAACTTAAATATGTGCCCTCTTGATCAATTCCTTTCGTTATAAAAGTTATGACATAGTAACCATCTATATTAGGCTACATAATTTTATTAATCCATTCAATCCAACCTTGGATAGATCCTTCCATAGCGACAATAAGGTTATCTGCTTAATTCATCCAAACATAGCTCTACTACTAGCTAGACATCTCTAGCCTTGATAGAGATATTTGGATGATCTAAAGAGTTGAATTTATATTTTCCTTTCATATTCAATATATTTCTTTTATTTTACTTTTGATATATGTTTAAAACTTCTTTTCTTTCAACTTTTTAGCACCAAATCTTGCTATTAGGTTGGGTTTATAGTTGTAGCAAAGAAAAATATTTAGATACTTTTCCTAATGCAAACATTCACTATATGTTGGGAAATGTGTGGATAGTATATTATAATTGATGTCAGCATTTATTGGTGTTTTCATTGATGTCAACCTTTGCTGATAGCATATGCATTTATATTAAAGGACAATTCAATTATTCTAATGTGCTAAATGAAATATATATATATTTTGAAAAGATTCTATGAAATTGTGAATAGTGTATAAATGATTGTTTATAAAGAAGTTATTTTCAATCATCTTTAACATGTCAACTAACTTAACTAGTTGAAAAAACTAAAAGTTCCTCTGATATTTTTGAAATAGTTTCATTAGTTGAAGTCATGAATTAATTAAAGGGGGGTAAGAATGCCAATTTTATTAAGTTTGATATTGTGACCTCAATTACAAGTAAAGGTATATAGAAAAATTAGAAAACATCATTATAATAAAATATAAAAAAGAAAGTTACATATTTTGTGTAGTATCAATTTTATTTTCATATATAGTATTATATCAATAGAATGTAAATGAGTATCTATAATTCATATAAAATTTTCGTTATAAATTATATTTTTGTTATATTATAAGTATTTAATGTAATATTATTTTTATTTTAGAAATAATTAGATAATATTATACATCACTAGAAGTAATTACACTCTCCTATACGATGATACTTTTCCCACATTTGATTTTTTTTAATTGATTTAGAAAAAATATATATTTTAAATTTTTTTAGCAATCATTTTTTATATTTATTTCTTCTTAGAATATTTTTTATTTCTTTGTATAGAGTGAGTTGTGTAAGTGGAATTCTAAGATATATATTTTAGTATATTTTTAAAGTTTGATTTTTTTTTTAAAAATTTTTTAACATATTTTGTGGTAGAGATCGATAAATATTTAAAAGAGCAATTTAAAGATATAATTGTCCATTTTATTTCTATTAGTTTAGTAGAAATATAAGCATACATATACTTTCCTTACAATTGACATAACAATTTAATAATACATTAATTAGAATGATTTAGTTCTACTAAAAAATAAGTGATATAAATAAAATGATAGAGATTTACATCCATGACAATCTCTCCATTCACATATAATTATTCTAAACAATTCAAATATCATCAAGGAATTGTTAAAAAAGAGTTGAAGAAGAGAAGTTTCAATCTTTCAATCAATACTAATTAATATAATCTAAAAGTAATAACATTCCTATTTACTTTTCATATATAGTATTCATGTCAATTTATTTTAGATGGATCTCTTAAATTCATATAATATTTTACCTTACACATTATATTTGTATTATATTAGAGTATTTAAATAAAAGTATAAAGAAAGCAATATCATTACATTTCATTCAATATAATATTCGTTTTATTTTATATATAATTATATAATATTATTTTTCATTGGAAGTTATCATATTTGACATATCAAAATAGCCCACACATAAACTTTTTCAATTAATTTTTTAAATTTAAAACATTAAATCTCTTACCATCCTATTGATATTGAGTATTTTAGACATTTGAGTAATAGACTTCAAATTAAAACCAAAAACTACACTACAATAATGTATCATCCCTTTTACAATAACTTATTATCCTACAGCACTTAAAAGTCCATTAAATGTCATGGACGTGTTAAGAGTGTACATAATAGAAACATAGTACACTTGCATTAGGCTAGCTATTGTTGCGTGAAAAGAAATCAATTAGTAAGTGAAACAGTGACAAAGCTAAAGAGGAGGCAGTCCCTGAAGTTCCCTTTCAGATAAACATAGTCACGTAGCAGCCCTTCCTTGATAAACCCTGCCTTCTCTAGCACTCTTGCCGAGGCCACATTCTCTGGGAGAACCAGAGCTTCGATCCCCGTTATTCCCTGCAACTCCTTCAATCCAATTTTGAGTGCAGTGATGACTGCTTGAGTAGTGACACCCATTTTCCAGTACTTTCTAGAGATGGCATACCCCATCTCTACTCTGCAACTGTTCATTTCACTGCCTTGCTTGAGCATAATGTGGCCAACTGCCTTATTATTTCCTTGGATGCAAATGGTCTTAAACCAAGGGTGAGGAATCACCACGTTTGCAAGATACTCTCTTGCCCGTTCCTTCGATTTGAAGGGCTCCCACGTCATAAAGCGTGTAACTTCTTCATCACTCGCCCATTCGTAGAAATCATCTACGTCAGCCATATAGAAGCTCCTCAGTTGGACTTGCATTTGCCTCTCACCCATTGTTAAATTTTGAAAATTTGATTTTGGATGGGCTACTACTATAAATCTCTCACCTAAGTAAACTTAAAATATAGAAGCTAATGTTTTGAACAACTTCACTCTTTTATTTTATTGCAGTAGATGGTAGACGTGTCTATGACTTGCATTGTGAGAAGTGTAAGCTGCAATTTATAGGCTGTTCTGTGCTCATTGCTCTAACCGACCATGTTTTTCATGTTTGGAGGATAAAACGTGATTGAATAACAAAGTGGGTTTTGGCTCTTTTTACTGGAGGAGAACTTGAGGTGAAGCACCACTGCTTTCCCTTTGGCAGGCTTTTCGAGAAGCTGCCAATTCCCTTACCACTCTAGGCAAACGATACCAAAACATGCAAAGAGGGTATATTCTTCCACTTTTTTTTTCATTTTGATTTCTTAGTTTGTCTGACATATGCAGTTTTACTTATCGGGGGATTGTAAGGATACGTGCATTCCAGGTTTTATTCCTTCAACAATTTTGTGTGTAAGATCACTGAATAACATTTGATAAGTGAATGTTCTTTTTCCTTACTGTAATCACTTCAGAAGCTTTATTTATGTTTCTTTTATTTTGCGCACGATTATAATGTTCTCTCTATGCTAAAAACAGTAAAACTGGCGAAGGATAGGATTCATGTAGCCATCCATTTTTCTTTTTCTTTTTCTTTTCAATGATTAGTTATTCCAGTCCATCGTACGGACGCAAGAAGGCTGAAAGTTAGTCGTTTTCCCCTCCTTAGGAATTGAGATTTGCACCCCAGTTGTCATATCCCCTTCCCCTTCCCCACCACAATCTCTCTCTATCTCACACGCATATCATATTTGTCTAGCAACCCAACAACATAGAAACTCAATCGAACCTCCGAGTATTTCTCAATCTTACACGAACATCAACTCACTCACCTTTTCCTAGCGTTTATCACATTCACCTATTGATTCACACCTTTACGAATATTTAATCTATTCTTATCTCACCTTTACGTTCTCATACACCTATTCTTATCTCACCTTTATGTTTGCACATCAATTTCTACTAATTGTATCCATGTATCAATTGATTTACCTATGCACATATTTCTAGTTTCAAGATAAAGAATTAAAAATAAATCAAATATTCACAAGGAAAGAACTAAACATTCCATTCAATGGTCAATTAAGTATATATATTTTTGATTTAATATTGTATCTTTGTATAATGACATTTAGTGTATTCGTTTAACCATTCATTATTTGAGAGGAATATTAAATTATAACTTACTTTGAAACAAATAATTTAGTGTCCTAAAATGAAACTAGATATGTACAACATACGAGAAGTATATGCAAGAAAGAGGATTCTTGCTTTCAACTATTCACACACATTTCTATGGGTTTATCTAGGAGATCATACTCCTTTGTAACATTCCACCATTCCTTAAAAGATCCTTAAAAATATCACCAATCAACACATTTTAGGAAGCATAGAAGAAGTCAAGGTACATTGACTGAAATGCAAAACACAAAGCTAGAAATCACATAAGACAAGTTTGCAAGTATAGGATAGATGAATGGTCATTAATATGTCCCTAATCCATAGAGTTAGTCATATATTGTGTCAATAAAATATCATGCTTGTCCAACACAATAATAACTTCTAGGACTATTTGAAAAAAATGTTTTTGTTTCCCTTCCTAGCTAATGTCTTACACGTATTAATATTTTTCTATATCTAGATTCCAAGGAAAGAATTAATTGATAATATTCTTTAGGCTTCTTTGAGGAGTGCATATTTTATGCACTCTATTTTACTTAAGCTACTAGGTGTAGATTCTTTATAGCTTCACAACTAATGCACCCAACACGCATGATCCTTTTCATTGAATCTAATTTATTTAACTTATCAATTTTATAATTCATTAGTTACAATTACCAAGGGATCTAGACATCATCCAAGTTATTTCTACTTTTAATAAGCCATGTCCAAATCACCCTTTTAGGGATATGTATTATATTAAGATTAATATTGAGCGATATATTAATTCTTTAGTATCACTTCAAAGAATCAATAGATATTGATACATTAGAAGCTAAGTTATAGTCTTCTAGACTTCAACTATAAATGAAATCATATAACTAACTCTAACATACTCAAGTTATAAGGTCTAAATTTCACAAGTTAATTACATTTGGGCTAATTTCATGAAGGAAAGAAGTTTAAAAATTCTACTTAACTCATTCAATTTATTATAAATATAATGATTTAATCTTAGCAAGGGTTAAAAAATGTTCATCACCCTTTATGTTTACATATTCTAACATTTGGTCTTGGGTATATATCAAAAGGTCCTTAAGATTTATGTAAACACAATATTTTTCTTTGGAACCAAAGAAAAGAGGTATGGGAATGATGATGATGTATTCACACCCACTTTCAAAGAGGCTCCACTCAAGGATAACCCTAGAGATCTCAATGCAAAGGAGATTGAAATCTTGTAATAGGGTTATTCTAGAGAGTGAATGATAGCTAATGAGGGGTTCGCCACCAAGTGTAAACTTGGAAAAGACAATGAATTGGAAACAATAGTGTTATATGAAAACTAACTATAAATTACCTAAGAAAGTGAACAAAATATAACAAAAAGCTATGAGACTAGAAGTGTGCACTTGGAAGACTGAAAAAGGTAGAATGGAGTTCTGGATCATTGAAAAAGCTACTATAGAAGTTGATTGGGACTCATTTGGCAAGATGTACCATAGAAAAATGGCTCTTGGAAATTTTATGGTTATTTATGTCTTTCATCATGATGATTGGTCTATTTTGCTTTGATTTAATCTTATAATGTGACTTTTGCATTCACATTAAGTCCTAAAATTTCAAATTACAACATCTTGTGAAGGTTTTGTGAAGTGTTGTAACATATTTCTACATTTTTGTACTCTTTTCATTACAATTCACCTAAAAATGTCCTTTTCATCACTTATAAAGTCCTATTTTGAAGTGTTGTAAGGTCTTGTAATAAGATTTCATGCTTTTCTAGGCTTAATTAAGTGTATTTTTGAATGCAATCCCAACAAATAACATTAAATGTGACTTAATTACCAACACCACTTACAAGTCCAAGGTGGAATCCATTCACCATGGGTGGTGAATGAGTCCCTCTTAGCTCCAAATTCAAAATATTTCAAATTTTCTTTTTTGTTTTTATTCAAAATTACCTTATGTTGGCCAATGATGAGGTATCATTAGGTTACTAAGGCATAATTGTGTATAAATAAGTGTTTTCCTCCTCATTTTACATCTCCTCAGTCACTTGTATTCACTAAACATCAATTCACATTTGAGCACTCTGCATCATTCAATCAAGCATCAATCAAGTATCTTGGAGCAACCATTGACATATCTTCAGATTTCGTCAACAAGGTTGTGGTGATTTTAGGATATTTGAATGTTGTTTATTCATCTTTCCTTGTTCATTTCATTTCATTTCTTCATTAAGGGTTTGATTACCAAAGTGGGATTTGACTAAGGCAAATCCCTATAACCTAACCCTTAACCATTTTTCCCCTTTTGCATGTGTTTGCAGACTTGTGTATGATGATTTATCAAGTAATTAGGTGTTGAAAGATGGTCAAGAAGTCAACAAAGTGTTCCATGTCAACTACATCCCATTTCAAGCATGGAGACAACCTACAATCCATTTTCTACAAATTTGACTCTATCAACTTGACAAAAAGACAAGTGCAGAATTGGTGCTATAGAATTGGTCCCTTATTTCACAAAATTTTGGGAGAGGAATAATTCAGCATATATGGAAAATGAAACCTTAAGGTTGGAAAACTAAATTTTGTTAGATTCCAGATCCCGATAGCAAGAATCCTGTTTCTAGGAGCTTTTAACAAAAGCAGGACTGATTCACCATCAGTGGTGAATGAGTCCCATTGGTGATCTTCATTGATTTCTGTCAGCATTCAAGACACTCCAGATTCCTCACCCAATTTCCAGGTGCATTCTATTCAACCTTGTTTAATTTTGTTTTGCATTTATTCATGTTTTAGTTCATGCTTGGATATCACATTATGTTCTCAAACATTGCACATATCTTAGGTTTTGCATTCATAATTAGTCAATTAGTTCATTTAGTTGCATTGAAATAATCTCATTTATCCTTAATCACATCATACATACATTAGTTTGAGTGAGTCACATTGATTTTGAGGGTTTATCTCTCTTCTTTTAGGTGAAAAGCCCTAAGAGTGCAAGAGTAGCCAATAAACCTCATTCAAAATCTATGGTTTATTTTGGTGATCCTGCATATTGAGCACTTTATCTTTCTAATTTCAATTGCATCTTGCATCCTAGGTTCCATTTACATTGAGATTCAAATAGATTTTTCTTTTTTTTGCATCCTAGGATTTCTCAAGTTGCATTAGTGAAAGACTCATTTAGACTTCATTTTTGCATATCATATCATCCAAAAACTAAAAATATACATTTGCATCCTTAGTTTGCATCTAAAAAGCATTAAAATCACTTTAAATTGTTTGAAAAACACAAAAAAAAATGTCATAACTAGACTCAATCACCACCCTGGGTGAATTAGTCAACCTACACATTTTATACTACATTTTTGTTATCTATTGTTATTTCTCTATTTTAGTTTGTAGAATTTCTGTTATTTACATTTTGCACTCCTAGATTGCATTGCATTTGCATTCACCTTTCCCTTTATGCTACTTGTATGAGTGTTTGGTGCCCCATTGATAATACTTTATTGAGACGAAGTTCCAGACTCATGGCTTCCTATGATAGAATTTTCATTGTGGACCTTGGGATCTCAAGATATCCTAATCCTAGTATGGACAATGGAGCATTAGGCATGGATACTAGCACTACTATGCCTTCACCTTTCCATCCAATGCATGTTGACACACAAAACAGTTCCATTCCATAGGATAAAGTCATTAGTATTCATGAGGATTTTGTACATTTACAACAAGATTTAGGGTATGTGCAAGATCATCATTGAAAAAATAGACCCTTAAGTGGCAAAAAATTCAAAAAATTCAGAATTAGGAAACTTGATGTAAAAATTTGAATAAGTTATCTATATTATTTCAAAAATATGTAAGAATATAATCTGTAGCAAATTTAATGTAGTTTCTAAACTACTAGGTTTTTTAAAATCTCTTTAATTGAAAATTTGAAATTTCAGGGAAAAAATAAGTAGGTGTATGCCTGAGCACCCTAACCACAATAAAAAGATAATATTTTTTTTATAAGATTTGAGAAATAAGTAGAGGACTCATGTCCAGATGTGATGCATATTTTTTTGTAATTTTTTTCCAAGTAAATAATTAATTATGATTTTATTATTATTATTTTTTTTAAATATTAAAGCTTGTATGTCTGACCACCTTAACTTGGTAAAAACTTCATGAAATTCAATTTTACTTTTTTTAATCCTATAGTATGTGAAGTATAGAATGTGATGCATGTCTTGGATTCAAAAAATGTTACACTGTTTGAAAGTTATAGATATTTTTCAATCAACCTATCAATCATGACTTTAGTCATAATTCAAATAGAAAATGAATAATAATAATTTATTAAATTCAAAGTAAAGCATAATTTGTATTGGTGGAAAGCTGAGAATCTCCTTTAAAAATCCTTTTCATCTCATCAATTTTGGGTAAAAAAAAGGTCATCAGCCACATACCCTACAAATACCCATCATATCGCCACTTTTTGGCTGCATGATCATGCACATACCCTTTAAGTCTTGAAAACATTTACACCACTGCCATACTTGCAATAGAAAATCTTCATCGTTTGATTGAAAGTGACGATGGCTTACAAGTCATGAAAAGAATTGTCGAGATATGCAAAAAACAATTTCCTTCTACTTCCCAGTCAACAAACATTGTTGTGAACCGAGGACCTCACATTCCTCCCCCTTCAACCATAGCATCCATACTAACTTATACCACTCCTCAAGTTACAACAACTATGCAACAGGTTAGTCATATGACTCCTTTGGCTATTCCAACTAGCATTCCTAATTCTTTTGTGGCATCGAATACTCCTTCTACCTTTACCCCTCTTAGTGTCCCTTTCACTTCCCCTAACATTACATACACTCCATCACCATTTTCCCTTCCACCTCATACCACTTACACTGATCCCATCATTACACAACTCTTTAACACCGTTTCATCCATGCAATGAAAAATATCCACCATTAGCCAAAGTCAAAATGCTCCACCCACATATCATGTCCATAGTAGCCCATTATCCTTAGAGATCTTAAGCACATAGATGCCAGAAGGAATTGAAATTCCTAGGTTTGAGAAATATAGAGGTGAAGGAGACCCTACTAATCATGTCAATGCTTATACAACCTTGTGCAGTGATTTTGTCCTTGATGATAAGCTATTAGCCAAACTTTTCCCTAGGACCTTGAAGGACACTGCATTAGAGTGGTTTTCAAACCTGCCTAGTCATTCAATCCAATCATTTTATGAACTTGTGGATGCTTTCATAAGTCATTTCCAATGCCATATGACTCCCAAAAAGAAAATGGTTGATTTAATGATATGTAAACAAAATATAGATGAAAAAGTAACTAATTTCATTTCACGATATCAATCATTGTATGCGCAAGTTGATGTCAAGATCCCCGATTCACATATGCAAAAGATGTTTATCAAAAGCTTGACACTCACCTTCAAGATAAGTTCACTATGATTAAATTTCCTTCGTTCATGCATTTATGCACGACCCTTTGTGACTATCACAACTTAGTTTCTAGTTGTGATTCCAATTCCACTTCTAACTGAGTTGAGAATTCCAAACAGAGCAATCAAAACAACGTGCAAACCTTTTGAAAACCAAATAGAGGATTTTTATAGTTCAATCTGCATCCTCAACAACAAACTCAACCTATTCAAAGTCAAGTGGCAGTTGTTAAAGCAATGATGCCCTTTACCCATGGGGACTTGAAGAGACAATTTAACCCCTTGTATAATACTCTCCATAGCACAATGAATCAATTGATACAACAATAAATGATAACTTTTCCTATAGATAAACCACTTGATCCCACCAAGCCTTTACCACCCACCTTTAAACCAAATTATTATTGTCATTTTCATCACCTTTATCCATTGCGGGTGTCAATGATCAAGGCAATAAGTTCGTTGCACCCCCTAATCAAAATTTACAAATCTTTAAAAACCCTATGCCTAAACATAATGTTTCATTTGTCAAGGCTAGTGAACCTTCAAACACTCATGTGATGAACATTAATACAACTAATGAACAACATGATATTGCTCCAATTGTTACCCAAGTTAATCTTATGTATGAACTTTTGGGTACGATAAATTTTGTCCCTTGTAAGGGCCCAACCAACAAATCTATTGATATTACATTTTCTTCTCATGATATACTTAAAAATCTTCCTCATGGTCCTCTTTACATAGCTAGCAGAATCTATGATAAGCCCACCAATGGGATATTAATAGATCTTGCATGTGGCGAGAATGTGATCACAAAAGAATTTTTAGTACTACATGAGATTTATCAAGAAGAATATGATAAACCAATCTCATGGATTAAAACACATACTGGTTTTGCATGCCCTATGATCATATCGATCATACTCCCATTACAAATAGGACCCAAAACTTTGGATGTAACATTTTCTATTATTCCAGAATCAGATCAATTTCATCTATGGCTAGGCTACCCTTGGATTCACATGATGAAATCAATCCCCTCAGTTGTTCAAAAATATTTGAAGTTTCCACATGGAAATGAAATATTTACAATACACCATAGTGGTTTTTATCCATTGTATTCTAGAAGGGTAATTTCTCCTTAGAAGCTTATTGGCTTGAACCTATGGAACCCATCACCCCTCACACAAAATTCTATTTCATAGCCTATCAAAAGTACAAAGCAAAAAAAAAGCCAAATTATCTCTTTGTAACATGTCCCCATCCATTTCCACTTCTCCTATCCTAGATGAGATATTGCTTTAGTGTAAGTCTAAAACTGAAAAAGAAAATACAACCTCCCAAACAACCAACAACAAACACTTCACCTTCATCATTTAAACAACCAAGAGATACTGAAACCAATCCTATTATGCCTCCTCGCATTAAACAAGTGTATAAAGCTAAAGAGAAAGTGATTGACCTGTCTTCTTCGGTTTCTTCCATTCTTCCCTTTTCAGAAGAAAAGGAACCTATGATGGATCAACCTGCTCTTACCCCTCAACAACTTCAAAATAAAATAAAATGAAACCATGGTGCTAGGAAGCGTAGGCGTCATCTTCATCTCCTTGCTCATCAGTCACGAATGGAAGAAAAAATGAAAAACCAACCTCCAACTTTGACAAAAGCAATAGATGATAACCCTCCTCCTCCTGACCCGCCACAAGATAGTATAGTCCAACCCTCACAAAAAAATGATCCAATCGAACAACCACAACTTTTGATAAATCCTTCCTTGGAAATAACCCTTCATCCTATCATAATCAATCTTGATGATGATGATGATGAGAAAATCACTAAAATAGATGAAGAAGTGCATAACGATTTAAACTCTTTATTTTCATCTACCATGAGCTTAAGTGATAAATCTTCTACACCAAGTGAAGAACCTAGCACTTCTCCTAGTTTGACACTTGCGATTCTTCCTTTGGATAGTCAACCGCCCTCACAATACACTGAACATGATTGGGAGGCAGATGACTTATTAGATGGTTGACTTGCATTCGCCTTGCTATCATTTTACATTTCTTTTCCTATTTTTCTTTTCTTTGGTGTGCTTGTATGTGTGTATCGTGTTCCCTTGTACTATGTGTTTGATGTTCTCTCTTTGTTCCCTTCCTCTATTTGTTCCTCTATTCTTCTATATGTCGTACTTTATCTTTTCCTTTTTCTATTTTGTTTTTTGTTTCCTTTTGGGGATGACACAAAGCATAGAGATGCCCAATGTCTCTTCCATGTTGACCCAAAAGTTCCTTTAATTTTCTCTTTTGCTTTTTGTTTTGTGTTTTCCTTTTAGGGATGACACAAAGCATAGAGACACCTAATGTCTCTTCCATGTTGACCCAAAAGGTCCTTTTTTTAATTTTTTTAATTTTTTTCCTTTCGGGGAGTTAACTGAGGCATTGGGGAATAAAATGTCTCTTTCATGTTATTAAAATACTTTCTTTTCTTTTTTTCCTTTCATTTTCTTCTAGTACGTTTTTGGGATGATGGAAAAATGAGAAGGAAATCATAATGTCTCTTTCCATTTTAGATCAAAAACAGAACTTTTTCTTTTTTCCTTTCTCTTTATATTCCTATTCCAGTTCTATGTGCTTTGGGGAATGATGACAATTTCGAGCTCTTTAATAAAAATATTGTAGCAATGAACATAATGAACCTACATCTATAGATCCCTTATGTGTTTGGTGTGTTCTTTTTTGGGGCGACAACCTCCCTTTATTTTATTTACTTTTTCATTTATATGAAGCAACCTTACTCGGAAACATATAACTTGACATAGGGCTTTCCAAGTTGGATCTCATGTCTTGTTTACTTTTTGCAATTTTCCTTTGCTACTTTAAAGTAATTGCTCACAAAATATTGTGTTGCAATTCCTTTAAATTGGGGGGCATACATTGGCATAATTTCATTTGCATTCTTGGTTCTTATTGTAGCCTTATCACTTCATATAATGCATTTGTCACTTTATGGATGACATTGGGTGTGATGTCCTTCATAATTGTAACATATCATAGCATATCACATTCCTCTTGGTGGTTTGATGTGACACACTACATCCCCTAAGTTGTGAATATTTTACTATTTGATTGGTTCTCTCTTGGAGACATTAGACATAATTTTCCCTAAGTGATAGACCTTGCATGGACTTAAAAAGACTCCTTTGAACATCTTTTCCATTTTACACTTAAATTACACTTTTTACATTTTTCATTTTACATCTTTGCCACCTTGCATAATACAACTTGCATGCCTATGGTACCTTGCTCTTTGTTCACGAGTTCTAAGAATATGAAGCTTTGCTTGTCTCATGAAGCATAGACCAAAATTTTCCTTTGTGGTGCCTTGTAAAATTTATCAAGAGGCATAACTTTGATATAGTTGAGCGGCAAGCCCATTTAGTGGCACGACTTTCCCCATAGCCACCTATATGTTTGTGAGTGCATACCAACTAGCATATGTACTTCACCTTTTTTGGTCTTCTCACCCGGCAGACTACTGTGAGTTTCGTTGTCCCAAAGAGACTATGCATTCTCTTTTTCTCACAAACAGCCTAGATCTAATCCACAACTAGTTGGACAAATGATTGAAGCTTCATCTGATTCTCCCTTTTCTTTTTCTATTTCACATGTGTGCTCCTTTGTTCTTATGTTTAGTTTTCCATGGGATCTTCATCCTGGGGGTTTGATCATCCCTCCTAATCATTGTTATTCTATCTTGCTAACATAAGTCCATTTGGATCCTTCTCGATGTGCATGGCTACTTTAGTGTGATTTTGAAGCAAGTTCATCCTCTCACTAAAGTGGGGGCTAAATTTAGAATAGAAAAATGGCTCTTGGACATTTTCATTGTTATTTAGGTCTTTCTTCATGATGCTTGGTCTATTTTGCTTTGATTTAATGTTGTAATGTGACTTTTTCATTCACATTAAGTCCTAAAAATTCAAATTATGATGTCTTGTGAAGGTGTTGTAAAGTTTTGTAACATATTTCCACATTTTTGTAGACTCTTTTCATTATAATTCACCTAAAAATCACCCTTTCATCACTTATCAAGTCCTATTTTGAAGTGTTGTAAAATCTTGTAACAAGATTTCATGCTTTTCTAGGCTTAACTTCACTATTTACACCTCTCTTATGCTTTATTTGACCCCTTTATGCACTCATAAGGCTTAATTAAGTGTATTTTTGAATGTAAGCTTGACAAATAACATTAAATGTGACTTAATTCCTAACACCCACTTACAAGTCCAAGGTGGGACCCATCGCCATGGGTGGAAAATGAGTCCCTCTTGGCTCCAAATTAAAAATATTTCAAGTTTTCTTTTGGGTTTTTATTCAAAATTACCTTATGTCAACCTATGATGAGGTATCATTAGGTTATAAGGCACAAGTGTGTATAAATAATTGTTTTTCTCCTCATTCACTTGCATTCACTAAACATCAATTCACATTTGAGCACTTTAAATCATTCAATCAAGCATCAATAAATTATCTTGGAGTAGCCATTGACATATCTTCAGATTTCTTCAATAAAGTTGTGGTAAGTTTATGAAATTTTCATGTTGTTTATTCATATTTCCTTCTTCATTTCATTTCATTTCTTCATTAAGGGTTTGATTACGAAAGTGGGATTTGACAAAGGAAAATCCATATAACCTAACCCTTAACCATTTTTCCCCTTTTGCATGTGTGTTTGCAGACTTGTGTATATAAATTTATCAAGCAATTAGGTGTTGAAAGGTGGTCAAGAAGTAAAGAAAGTGTTTCAAGTCAACTACATCCTATTTCAAGCTTGGAGACAACCTACAATCCATTTTCTGTAGATTTGACTCAATCAACCTGATACAAAGACAATTGTAGATCTGGTGCTACATAATTGTTCCCTAATTTCACAAAATTTTGGGAGAGGATTGATTCGCCATCTATGGTGAATGAGTTCCACCTTAAGGCTGGAAAACAAGGTTTTTTTAGATTCTAGATCCCAACAGTCAGAAACCTGTTTCCAAGAGTTTTTTCCAGAAGCAGGACTGATTCACCATCAGTGGTGAATGAGTCCCCGTGGTGATCTTGATTGATTTTTGTCAACATTCAGGACACTCTAGATTCATCACCTGATTCCCAAGTGCACTCTATTCAACCTTGTTTAATTTTGTTTTGCATTTATTCATGTTTTAGTCCATGTTTTCATATCATACTATGTTTTCAAACATTCCACATATCTTAGGTTTTGCATTCATAATTAGTCAATTAGTTCATTTAGTTGCATTTAGATCATCTCATTTATCCTTAATCACATGATACGTTCATTAGTTTGAGTGAACTACATTAATTTTGAGGGTTTATCTTTCTCCTTTTAGGTGAAAAAATTTAAGAGTGCAAGAGTAGCCAATAAACCTCATTCAAAATCTATGGTTCACAAGCTAGGGTATCCAAAGCTACAAAAATCTCTACCAGGCCTATACAGTGGGACTCATTCTCCAATAGTGGTGAATCAATCCACTTCTTCTTTTCTAGAAGTTATGAACTGGCTTATGTGCCTCTCGGTCTACTCTACTCTTTTTAATTGGTTTCTAGATCCAAAACTACAAAATGGCACCTGCAGACCTTCTCCAGACTTCTCCAAGGCTTGATAACAACTTTAGAAACTTTGACAACTTGACAACATTTCTCCAACTTCGGTTCTTGATAAATCTGCAAGCTAGCCCTACAAATTACACACAAGAAGAGGGATTTTCCTTGGTTAAACCCCTTGTTGGTAACTAAACCTTGAAATGAAAGTAAATATAAAAGGAGGATGATGAATGAAAAAAAGATAATTTTGAAACTCAACAAACCCTAGCAATAAGGTGTTGCATACATGTAAGTAATGGTTGCAATGGATGTGGTTCTTGACTCTTGCTCGATGTTGATATATCTTGAATGAAGCTCTTGCTTGAATCACAAACCCTAGAATTCTTAGCTCTAAAACAACATGATGCAATCAATATTGGAAATGATGAATGACACTTGAAGATGCTCTAGAATGCTTGATAATCTTCCCTTGAAATGTATTGAATGCTCTTGTGAATGCTCAGATTCTCTTGTCAACTCACTAAGTGATCTCTTAATGCTCTTGTGAATGCTCAAATGCTCTTGTGAACTCACTAAGTGATCTCTTGAATGCTAGGTGTTGAATATGAGTGAAAAGACCTTGTATTTTTACTTAATTATGCAAGAATTCCAAAAAAATACTACACTACAAGCTGACATCAGATCTAGGAGAATAAAATCTTACTAGAAATTTGATTTAAAATTTGAATTTTGGTCACATGGGATTCATTCACCCAAGGTGGAAAATGAGGCCCATTACAGATAATGTATCAAACCAAAAATGAAAAGTGTTTAGAAATGTGTGAAACCTACATTGGGGCCAAAAAATCTAGGTTGGACTCATTC
>VDFB02000216.1:0-48885 GCA_007258455.2 Sequoia sempervirens
GTCATTGGACTAGTTTTTAAGGGCAATTCCAGAGCCCACTTGGCCAATTCTACTCAATTTTTCAAAAATTCCTGAAAGCATATTTCAACAACAACCTATTTCAAATATTCATGCCAGATGCCTACATGGGGACTTGACATGCTTTGCACAATTATGAGATTGCAAGTGTTTGCAACATTGGAACCACTTCAAATAAATTATTTTGGCTGGACTGATATGGTATAGAATGTTCCTAGTTATGACAAAAAATGGTAATCTTTAGGTTACCAAGCACCTTTTATTATAGTTCTATATGGTTCACACAATGATGCAAAGAAAATTTGTCAATAAAGATTTCAACATTGAATTTGAAAGAGGAAGAGGTACCTGAAATCCACATTGAGCATAATAATTTACATGAGGTTTTGAATGTAAATGAGATTAAGGGTGTGTTTTATGTAAAGATGGAGTAACAAAGGGTTACATGGAAAATGAGTTCATTTACAAATGGAGGTGATGTCTCATTCAAGGAAATTATGGAACAAAGTCACAACATAATTTGATTGTGCTATGTTCTTTGAATAGTTGCATGATATTAGAAAACCAAATTATTGTACATGCTATCATTGTTCAATGTTTCTTGGTGATGTGGAACTATTGTATTGGTTGTGGCATAATCATAGGTATCCATACCACTTAGACTACAACTCTCTCTAGTGTTCCTTTTCCTTTGAGGAAAATGTGTGAAGGGTTGGCATCTCATGAGCCTAGATTTTAGCTATAAATAGAAAATGCAAGTGAAGAAGCCTCAACAATTTTGAATTATGCTAAAGGCATGGAGGCATTGTTGTTGCTGATGGGTACATGCACCCATCAAAGTGTAGAGAAAGCACGTGATCCTTTAGGGATTTCCTTTTAACTATGGTTTCTCAGAACTCTCTAGCAAATGTGGTTAGATGGAATACCATTGCAGTTGACATGCACTAGGAAAATGAATTTGTTGAAAAGGCCTTGAACTACACTTGGAGTAGGGTATGTGCATCCTCCAAGGCATAGAGCATGTGAGCTATTTGAAGGAGTGGTGAAACTGAAAGATGTAGGATGGTACACACTATAGAGTATACTAGATGGATGGTTAAAAATGAAATCAACACATCTTTTCAAAGCACCTGGCTGCATGAAAAATGAATATGTTGAAAAGTATTTTGAATTCCATGCCTAGCACTCACACAAAAAGATGTGTTGAAAATTCCTTAAGAAAATTTCAAGCAAATGCAACGCAGTTGCAAGTAAGGAGAAAATCTTGAGTGCCAAGGTAGCCAAAACACCATAAGGGGCTCACATTTGTCTTCAAGACAATGAACATGCAAGTTGGAGGTGCACAAAAATAGCAGGGAATTCATATCCATCAAAGCACAATGGCTGAGAATTCCAAATGCAAAACATACACTAAATGGATTTGTTGAGAATGTCTTAGAAACTGTTAGAAATAAAAGAGTAAAAGAATGAACCAGGCAACATAGCAATGAGAGGAAAAAAACCACACAGCGGAGGGTAGGCACGGTCTAAGAGGGTATGGATATCCATCAAAGCACATACAGTAAAGGGTTCTACTTGGTATCTTCTGCTCGAAGAAGATGGATCCAAAGAGCAAATCGATGCAACGAGAAAGGAGGAGTCTCATGCTACCATTGTAGATGGGATTTTTTAAAGAATAACAAACAAAGAGAGAAAATAGGGAACAAAGTTGAATAGAGAAAGAATCAATGGTCAAAAAAATTTGCAGATGAAATTTGGACCTCACCCTAATGTCTTGCACTTTGAAAGTGTACACTCTTTAAAACCCACGAGATGAGAAAAATTCTGACACATGGCAGGTGTGGGCCTGACAAAATTTTGAAGGCACGGATCAGGTTCTCATTAAAACACCATAATTTTTATAAGGCCCTATGGTTTTATATAAGATGTAAAATGTTTGTGCAGGAAAAGGAGTCTGGGCTCGAAAATAATTAAATGCACGAGTAGTTTAAAGACTTTCACTTTTAAAGTGAAATCGAAGTATTGTGGGAAAATATTTTAACGATTTTTGTAGTGGGGTGGGTTAAGTATTTAGCCTCAAATAATAAATTTTAATCATTCCTATGTGAACGAGAGTGGGTGAGATAAATGAATAAAATGAAATATTTAAAGGGGTCTGATTGCTTTAAATGGTGGGTGAAAGTAAAATGCCTGAATTATTTTAAATGAAGAATTTCTATCTGTTGGAGATAGAACACACATGAAAATACAAAAAGGAGATAAATTTATATAGTGAATAAATATTCACTATGAAAGTAATATGTGTTTACTGGGAGTGTAAGGTGAAATGGTGAATATAGGTGCACGGGTAAAATTCTTTTGCCTGATAAATTTTTTAATGTTTTTCACTTTTTGTAAAGTGAAGTCAGAGCTTATGAGTGAATGTTTTAAATAAAACATTTACAACATTATATGCATCTACAACAAATAAAGAATAGAAATATAATATTTTCATGGGCAGAGGCATTTTTACACAGTTGGGTGAAAATGATGGAGACTCTCCACATGGGAAATTTTTTTGTTGTTGAGAAACTTGAGACAAAGGAAGAATTGGGGACAAAATCTATTGCAAAGAAGGGAGAGGAGAGAAGCTTTGCATTTTGCTGATCAACGAGAAAGAAACTTCTAGATGGCATCTACAAATCAACTCTTGGGCTACTTCTAGAGCTTTCTATTCTTCTTTATATTGTCATTCTTCTCTCATTGAAAAGGGAATCTAAATTCTTGTGTGCAATTGGGTAGATAGAAAATGTTGAGTTGTGAGTCATAAATTGAGTCTATAAAACTTCCATTGCTGATTTCATGAGTAAATATCAGCCAGTTTGTGTAAATAAATCATGAAATTCATGAATGTCATCAAATTGTCTCTAAACCTATATAGTTTAAGTCATATGAATTCAATAATATAGAGTATCTTTGGATTTTTAATCTCAATTTTTTGAGATTTTTTTTTATCTATTTATGGTTATGTTTCAATGAAATGGTTAAAATACTTTGAATAAATAATTGTGATTTCAATTGTGTGGGTTGGATCTGATAAGAAGAATTTGATTGATAATAGGAGAGAATTTGTTGATGCAAGACATTAACAGTTGTGAATCCACTAGTTGAAGTTCATTGTTGATGAAGTTTTCTTTATGAATTTGACTCCATGGCCCAAAATTAGGCACTGGTCTATTGTTGATCCTGATGCATCTTAGAAACAAGTTTAAATTCAAAATCATTTTAAATCACTGTTGTTTGGTTGAGGTTTAGTGTTTTGTTTCCCAATTGTTGAGTGAATGTTGAGAAACTAAGAGTTTAGCTATATTTGAGGTTGCCAATGCTTTCCTTAGTGTATTTTCATTGGGAGTTATCTACTATAAAAAGCAATGTCTATGTATGGTTGAATTAAGTTTTAGGCATTGTATAGGTTGACCCACCTTGGTCCTACAGAGCCAAAAGTGTAGAAGATCTCAGTCTTTGACTAAATCTTGTCAGTTGGCCAAATCTACCATTGAGTCTGATCATTAGAAAGTGGCTATTCTATAGGATTCATTGGATTGTTTGATTTGGAACACCAACAAAATGCATATTTAACCTTGAGGATCAAGTTTAACCAAAAAATTACACCCATACAACAAGACATTAAACTTTTAAATTTTCAAGTCTTATAATTTTTTAAAAATATCATTTTGAAGGTTTAAATGATGGAATTTAACCTAAAAAATTGGTAAATTTTTATTTTCATAGTTTGGTGTTGTAGGGCTCTTTAAAATATTAAGTTTAAAAAATGGGAGGAAAACTAAGTACCCATGTAAAAAAAAAAAAGATTTTCAAAATTGTACTATTTCACACACTTGTGATTACCAAATTTAAAATTCCCATAGAAGAAGAATTATAGGAAAAAAAACTATATTTGAAACCCTTATGAAATTAAAAGATTCTTAGTGATGTGATGTTTTCATTTTTCCAAAGAATGGAATAGGTTGTGCAATTTTTTTAAAGGTTTATTATAAATCTAAAGTCATTTTCATTTTTAAAAATTTGGGATTTTGGAGAGAAAATATTGTGTTCAAAAGCTTTATAATAATCTTGTAATGTTTTTCTGAAGGATAATAGAAGTCTAAATATTACATTCCATTATCTTTATTTTAATGATTATTCTTTGTAATAATGATATGAATACAAATTGTAGACACCCAAAATTGTCCATGTCATAACATTACCTAGCCATACATGACCATGTAAAACATCTTGCAATATTTTACCCTAGGTCATTACCTTATCCCATTTATTGCACTTAATCACCTTTCCACTTAATTAAATAAATCTCATTTATTTAATTAATTCCTCTTCACATGTCTTAAAATAATTCGAATTAAATATTTGAATTAATCCCTCATCTATTGCCATAATGCAACATGTGTCACATCACTATAACTCTTCACATGCATAAATAATTTAAATAATTTAATTATTTAAATTATGAGATTCCCACTCACATCCTATTTTTAGCCCTATTTATTGTGTTTCATAGGCATCTTTTCCTCAAAAATAAAGAAAATAATCCCACTTATTCACTCACATCCTAATTTTAGCCTCATGTCATAACCCACTTAATGTGCGTCATAGGCACTAAAATTAACTTTTAATCCTAGCTATAAAAATCAACCATTTGACTTTTAATCTTGGTCATCAAATCAAATCAACCTTCTCTTATAAATCAGGCCTTTCACATTCCATTTGAGATCGAATCTTCTTCTAGTATCCTCACTCTACCAAACTTTCCTCTAATCTTCTCATCTATCTATCTATTTTTCCTCTATCATCTTCATCTTATTGTTATGCTGCAAAAATAAGAAATCAACATCAACATATCAAATCACTCAATCCTTCGAAGTATTGCATTATCATGCAAGGTTGCGAAGAGAAATGGAAATAAATCAAACCTAGCTTGGAGATCAGTTTTTTTTGCTTTATTGTTTTCATTTCATGCTAGTTTGTGCTCTATTATTCTTGTTAGGGTTCATTATTGATATTTATGCCTTTTCCATAATATTTGTTTACCCTAACTACATTTGGTGAACCCGTTGTGAAGAACCCTTTCCTTTTGTAGATCTACTAGCTTTCTTTTTCTAGGTTTCATTAACTTTTTGTCGCAGATCTGCCTTTTTTGGACAAAACCCTAGGTTTTACAAATTTCTTCATATCTTCTAAATGGCTGTGAATTTTTCTACAATATCTTCATGGAAGCTTTTTCATTATCTCAAGAGGATAAAATAAAAAAATTGAGGTTTTATCTCCATTTTTGTAGGAGTTATCATGATTTTATGTTTTTTCATAAAATTGACCTTCTGCATGCAACGATGCAATTTTTTTAGAAATTGTTATATTTATGGAAATATCATGAAATTATAATGGGGGCCTCTTTTTACATTTTTATTTTGAGGTCATATAAGGTTCTAAGAAATTTGATCTTTTTTTTCTATAGGGTTTTCATAAATCCACATTTATGGGTGCAAAATAGGGAATTTTTCTGACTTCTTTACATTCCTAGAAAGCTCTCAGAAAATTAATATGAGTATCTTGTTTTATTTTTTATATTTCAAATCAATAATTTCTTCAAATAATCGAATCTAATTAGGATATGCTAAAAACATGTATCTGAAATTGCAATTTTCTGATGAGCTTATTTTTTTATGGCTACATTATAATATAACTTTTTTGATTTTATAGGTGATCACAAGTAGCTGTAGTAGCAACAATATCAGTCATGCATAGCAGATTGGAAAGAAAAAACTTTAGGGTGCACTCATTCTATTATCTTTATCTCTTGTTTGATCAATCAATCTTTTTTGCAAAATACTTGAATTTGGGGCTTTAAAATAAACATATTGTTTGCAATCACACTTTGAAATTGGTCTTAAAAAGAAACATTATCTTTGATAAAAAATTTTGTCTTTTGGTTAAAAAGAACAAGTGTTTCCATTGTTTTCTTACACACATACCATCTCTAAGGGTCAATTAACAACTGCGAGTGTGAATTGAGTGCGTGTGTGATTAAAAACACCTCACTTGGTTCACTTTTGTCATACCCTTCTTAGGAGGCCTGCTTGGATCACACACCACTCCAATGGATGACCTTAATCGAGGTTTGAATCAAAAGACACGCTTGTTTGGGAGTTGAAACCTTGTCACTCTTGGCTAAGCCCCAAAGAAATGTATACCTTTGGGAAGTGAAGGTGAAGTGTGGGTTACCCCTTTCTCCTGGTTGTGTGGCATGTTTTTTCTTTCAAAGATCATCCTTAGTCAACCTCGTGCATCCTAGCTTAATACCTAATTGACCATACCCACTTGACTAGTTATAGGACTTGATGTGTCTTCTTCAAGTGCGTGCTTAATCATCAAATTCATAATTTCAAATTCAGCCTTGCTTATGATTCTTGTGTCTGTGATTCATGTGTGTACATGTGTAATGATTTGTTTGCAAATTTCCATATCAAGCTATAAACACCAACACATAAAACATATCATTCTAATCATCCTAATCATCCTCTTTCTAATCACATTCCAATCAATTTCATCTTAATCAATCCAAGTCATCCAATCTAATCATTCCACATCATCATCACCCTAGTCCTAGTCACCACTTGTCAAAATGGTCTTAATCATAAACAAGCCTAATTCTAGTCATAAGCCCAAAGTCATAATCCAAGGGGGCGATCTCTCTAGTCCAAATCATGATACAAAACCTAAGCCCAAGATCATAATTCAAGGAATCCCTCTCCCTAATACTAATCATAGGAACAATCCAAGACCTAAAATCATACTTCGAAGGGCACCTCATCCTAATTCAAATGATGACAAGAAATATGTGGCATACTTTGAGGAACAAAATTATATACAATGATGTAAAGACATGTGTAACTCCATGCCCACAATAGAAACCAAGATCCTAGCACCCCAACTACAAAATATCATCCAAGCAATCCAACACCTAAACCAACTGTCAACCATACAACACTTACAAGACAACTTTCAATCTTTTCAACAAATTCAATCACCTCATATACAACAACTCCTATCCAAAATCCAACAACTCATAGCCACACACCAATCCCAAACCAAATGAACACAACTTCAAATTTCACATCAATCATCATACTAACATAGTCCATCAACTTATCAAGACAACCTTACACCACCATACCCTTCCTATGTTAATGCCACATCATCATATCAATTCACTTCACAACAAGAACATGCAAGCCCAAGTCCACCTTGGAAAAAAAATCAAAATCCTTTAAGTTTTAATGCCACCTTTGACAAGGGGGAAACCACTCTAGTTCTTGCACCCTATAAGTTTATCATGCCACCATCCAATAAAATGCCTATCCCTAAGCCACCATGTCCTAGTCCTAATCCATTGGCCTCTCCTCCTTCTAACCCATCAAACTCTTCATTACCCCCACCATCATCTAATCCTCCATAAAATCAACAACCTAAATTCAAACATTTCAAAAGTAAACATATGGCATTACCCAAATCCACCCATCCACCTACAAAGGATGTGACCCAAGGGTTACTAGCAAGCAATTAAACATTTCTATGTCATCCAACTCATAAGTTTGAACCTACCAAATATTCTTCCAACACCATGCCTAGTATTCTATTTCCATCATGTCACCCACAACCCCTTCAACATATTCTAGATTCTCCCCCCATGAGCCCAAGTCAACCTCCATCATTCCCTCATGAGATTGACCATCAAGAACATGTCAAGCCCCTCCAAGATTCTTCCTCATCCACTTCCATTCAAGAAACCCAAGAGTTATATCAAGAGTCTACTCCCAAGCATGTGGAAACATCAAGCCCTAGTACTAATCAAGATCAAATCACTTTTATCCAACCTACTCATAATATATATACTTTCTATAATCAAGATTATATCCATAATGATGAAGAGCCTATCCATGAGCAACTTGATCCTATACCCATCCATGAGCAAACCTCCACCTAGTCCTATCCATGATCCATAAATATTCACTTGTCATGATGAGACGCATGCCTCCCAAGCAAGCATAGAAGATCAAATAAATAACTTGGATCTAAGTGAACACAATCCTAATCAAAATCCTAATGATCCTCCATCACCCGCTATCAACCCCATTGCAAGTCCTCCATCATATCCTATTGGTCTATCCACCTTCATCCATAAGTGTTCTTCTTTAGGAAAACAACAACCTTTATCCACTTCACCTCCTTCATCTAATAATTAACTTAAGTCTAGTGTCCAAAAAAATCCTAGTCCCATTATACATCACATACTCCAAAACATGAACTACCAAGGTAAATGTTTAGGCCTTTATGAACATGGTATTTTTGAGCCCATCCATGTAAAATTCTCTCCATGCTCATTTGGACTTGGATACTCACCCCAAGGGAAACAAGATAAAGGTGTTGGTACTTCTTCCATCCATCATAAGTCCTCTTTCCACCATAAATCCTATCATATTCCTAAAACATATGTTGCCATCCATCCTCCATCATCCTACAAATGTAAAAAGCATGTGACTAAACACCTTCCACCATCAACTTTCCACCATTGCTTCCAACTCCTAATATCCCCCTATCTAATCTACCTCCACTACTCCCAATACCTAATATCCCCATTATCCAATCCCCTTATCCACCTACCCATAAATCCTCTAAAAATTGTAATCATGACCCACAAATGCACAAATTGTCTAAACATAAAGCTTCCACTCATTCCACCTGTACCATAAAAAATGGCTCTTTGACATTTTCATGGTCTTTTAGGTCTTTCTCTCATGATTCTTGTTCTATTTTACTTATATTTATTGTCACAATGTAACTTAAGAATTCACGTTAGGTCCTAAATATTCAAATTGTAGCGTCTTGTAAAGGTGTTGTGAAGTGTTGTAACACATTTCTACACTTTTCTAGAATCTTTTCATTATAATTCACCTAAAAATAACCTTTTCATCACTTATCAAGTCCTAAATTCTAAATTTTTGTAAAGTCTTGTAACAAAATTTCACACTTTTATAGGCTTGTTTTCACTATTTACACCTTTCTCATGCTTTATTTGACCCCTTTATGCACTCATAAGATTTAATTAAGTGTATTTTTTAATGTAAACCCAAAAAATAACATTAAATGTGACTTAATTCCTGACACCCACTTACAATCCCAAGGTGGAACTCATTCACCATGGGTGGTGAATGAGTTCCTCTTGGCTCCAAATTCAAAATATTTCAAAATTTCTTTCAGTTTTTTATTCAAAATTACCTTACGTCGGCCTGTGATGAGGTATCATTGGGTTACTAAGGCACAAAAGTGTATAAATAAGTGTTTTTATCCTTATTTTACATCCCCTATAATCATTCAATCATCAAGTTCACTTGCATTCATCAATTAGCATTCAAGAACTTTGCATCATTCAATAAAGCATCAATCAAGCATCTTGGAGCAACCATTGACATAACTTCAAATTTTTCCAACAATGTTGTGGTGATTTTAGGACATTTTCATGTTTTTTATTCATCTTTCCTTGTTCATTTCATTTCATTTATTAATTAAGGGTTTGATTACCAAAGTGGGATTTGACCAAAGAAAATCCCTTTAATCTAACTCTTAACCATTTTTTCCCCTTTTGTATGTGTGTTTGCAGACTTTTGTATGCAAATTTTTCAAGCAATTGGTGTTGAAAGGTGTTCAACAAGTCAACAAAGTGTTTCAATTCAAATCAATCATATTTCAAGCTTGGAGACAACCTACAGCTCATTTTTTGTAGATTTGACTTCGTCAACCTGACAAGCAAACAAGTGCAGATCTGGAGCTACATAATTGACCTTTTATTTAAAAAAATTCTGGGAGAGGACTAATTCACCATTAGTGGTTAATGAGTCCCACCTTAAGGTTGGAAAAGTATTTTTTTTAGGTTCCAGTTCTCGACTTTTAGAAACTAGTTTTTTGCCAGAAGTAGAATTGATTCGCCATCAATGGCAAATGAGTCCCACTGGTGATTTTCACAAATTTTTGTCAAAATTTAGGACACTCTAGATTCATCATTCCTTTCCCAGGTGCACTTTGATTCAACCTTCTTCATTTTTGTTTTGCATTTATTCATTTTTTAGTTCATGCTTGCATATCACACTGTGTTTTCAAACATTGCATATTTCATTAGCTTATCATTCATAATTAGTCAATTGCATTATTTATTTGCATTTATATTATCTCATTTAGCCTTAATCACATCACACATACATCATATTGAGTGAACTACTTCAATTTTGGGGTTATTCTATCTCTCTACTTTTAGGTGGAAGATCCTAAGAGTGCAAGAGAAGCCTATAGAATTTCAACCAAAAAATTGTTGGTTCATTTTGGTGAACCCGCATATTGAGCACTTTATCTTTTTTATTTCAATTGCATCTTGCATTCTAGGTTTCATTTGCATCAACATTCAATTAGGTTATTGTTTTTTTTTTGCATCCTAAGGTCTCTCAAATTGCATTAGTGAAATACTTGTTTATGTAGACACATAAAATTGTCCTAGGCTTGCAACTCTTAGATTATTCAACATTGCCCCTTTCATTCTTAATAATTAAATAATTTTTAATTATTTAATTATTTTCTAAAGTCATAATTCTTCTATTAATTAAATAATTTTAATTATTTAATTAATTCATTTTTATCATTTATTTCTCCTTGATTATTAAATAAATAAATTTTATTTATTTATCTAATACGTCATTAATTACCTAAAGTCTTCCTTTAATTAAATAAATTTCTTAATTTATTTAATTCCCCTTTTGTCATTTATTCCTCTTGATTATTAAATAAATAAATTTTATTTATTTAATTACGTCACTAAGCAAGTCCCATTCTTTTAAAAATTAAATAGATTCTAATTTATTTGATTTTTGTCCATTTTCTACTATAATTAAATAATTATTTTAATTATTTAATTATTCATTAACCTCTTCTCTCATTAAATTAAATAAAGTTAATTTATTTAATTTGGTCCACTCTCTTGAATTTTGAATTATATTATTATTTAATTCGAAATGATTCCTTTGTCACATTCTTCTATAATTTAATAATATCTTTATTATTTAATTATTCACTGGTCACCTGGAGTAAATAAATTTTATTATTTAATTTCTCCAGCAACCTCTTTGTCCGTGCCGGTCTTATCTTCCAAATTTATTCTTATCTTTTGACATCTCATTTAATTTCGACCCTTGATTGAATTATCTTATAATTCAATCTTGGCCCTTCATCCTTATCATTGCCCTAATTTTGACCTAACCCTAATGCACACAGCAACATTCAATCTTGATCTTTGATTCTAGGGTTTTTTGTCATCTTCTCATCCTGGCCACACATTCAAAATTGCAGTTTTTATAAAATGGCAATTTTGTTCTCATTTGGCTCTCTCTTGGTCTCTGGCTCTCTCTCTCTCTCTCTCTGATCTTTCTCTCCATCTCATGTTCATTTTCTGTCAACTCATGGTCATTGTCATTTGCAGTCATTGTCATTCTAGTCTATTGTCAAGTCATTTCTTTTAGTAAAATCCTTCAAAACTTGCTTAGGGCTTTGTCATTTGTCATAGTTGCTCATTTGAAATCTGAGGGCATCTCTATTTACAGCAAGCTAGGAGGTGTAACAAAGGTGAATCATGGAAGGTGGAGACATAGGGTAACACTATCCCTTTTGTCTTCACATCACTTCCATTGTGCTTTGTTATTTTCATAGGAATTTTGATTGTTATTGTGCTAACCCCTTTAACAAATCTGAGATTTTCCATTGATTACATTGGTGAACCTGACATATTTTAACACATTTTGAGAAATCTTGGAGTTGGATCTTTTTATTGCAGGTTTTGTTAGCCTTTTATTGCAGGTTTGGCATCATTTTTGGACAAAACCCTAGTTTCCAAGGATTCGACCATATCTTTCACACGGCTTCGTATTTTCTCACAATTTTTTTTCTGTAGGTCGAGGACACTATCAAGAGCTCTCATTCCAGAAATAAGATTTTTTGGATCTGTTTTTCATTTTTTATAATTATTTTTCTGTTTTTAATAAAAAATTAATTTCGGGAGTAAATAATCGAAATTTTCAGATATGTTTACATTTCTGGAAATATTTTTTAATTTTAATAGGGGTCTACTCTTTAGTTTTTAAATTTTGATGTGAAATTATTAGTCAAAAAATAGATTTTTTGAAATTAGGGTTTAAAAAAATTTTGCTTAGATCTCACTCACGGTTGCAGATCTACTCATAAAATTTTTTGTGCAGATTTGGGATGACATCAGACGACTACAATAAAAAAATCAGAATTTTTTGAGCTATTTTGTATTTATTATAATTTTTTTATGATTTTTAATAGAAAATTAATATTGGGCGCACAATAGGGAATTTTTCTGACTTCTTTACATTTCTGGAAAGCTCTCCGAAAAATAATATCAGTCTCTTCTTTGATTTTGTATTTTCCAGATCAATAATGGCTTCAAATAATCGAATCTAATTCGGCTATGTGAACAATATGTATCTGAAATTGCAATTTTCTAATGAGTTTTTTTTTTTTTTCATGGCTGCATTATGATATTATTTCTTTTGATTTTGTAGGTGATCATAAGGAGTTTTAGTGGCAGAAATATCATTCATACACAACAAATTGGAAAGCGAATAATCAGGTGCACATATCCCATCTTCCATTTCTTAATCTTGTTTGTCACACATTTCAATTTGGGGCATAAAATTAATCCTTGTTTGCAAATACATTTGGATTTGGGCTCTTAAAAATGAATTTTGTCTTCAATCACATATCAAAATTGGGTCTAAAATTAACCATTGTCTTCCTACACATTTGAATTGGGGTTAAAAAGAACATGTGCTTCTATTGTTTGCATACAAACATTTCATTTCTAAGGGAAATTAATCATTGTGAGTGTGAATCAAGTGTGTGTGTGTGATCACAAACACCTCACCTTGATTTGCCTTTGTCAAACCCTTCATAGGAGGCCTGCTAGGGGATTTCATCACCCCTAGGGACGACCTCAATCGAAGTGTGAATCGAAAGACACGCTTGTTTGGAAGTTAAAATCTTGTCACTCTTGGCTAAGCCCCAAAGAACTTTATACCTTTGGGAAGTGAAGGTGAAGGGTGGGTTACCCCTTTCTCCCGGCTGTGTGGCAGGATTTTTCTTTCAAATCATTCCTTAGTCAACCTTGTGTAGACTAGCTTGAGACCTAATTGGCCATACCCCACTTGACTAGTCATAGGGCTTGTTGTTGTGTATTCAAGTGCTTGATTAATCATAGCATTTAATCTTGGAAGACAAACTTATCATTGTGCTTGGTGTGTGTGTTTATGCATTTACATGTAAAATCTTGTGTTTGATATTGCCCAAGTCAAACTTTCAATAAAATTTTTCCACATCATCCAAGTCATCCAATCTCGTCATTCCACATCATCATCTCTTTCATCTAATCAACATCATTTTACACCATGACAACATTTGAAGACATAGCACTAGGGCTTATTCACATGCTTCATAAAGCTCAAACAAATCAAACACCTTTAGACCAAGAAATCATTCAAAGCACCCATAACATTATCCAAAAACTTCAAACCAACCAATCACCACAAATGCAACAACTCATAGCACAAATCCAATACCTCATGGCCAACTGTCAATTCCAACAAGCACATTATCAAGTCCAATCACCACATCAACACATTTCACATCAACCCTATGTGTCACTTACATCATCATATCAACCTCATCCATCCACATATCATGTTACCCCTTCATCAACCTATCACAACTCTTATCCACATCAATCAACCTTTCAACAGTCATTGTCCTATTCAACCCCTCCATTATCATCACAACAACAAATCATATCACAAGTCCAAACACCATTCCAACCGCAAGACATTCAACCCCAATCCTATGTGTCACCTTCATCATCATGCCAACCTAACACATCTATCTATTATGACAATGCCACATCAACATGTCCACCCATATCACAACAACAACGTAACTTCCCAAGTCCACCTTGGCAACAACATCAAGAACCTTTAAGTCTTAATGCCACCTTTGACAAGGGGAACACCAATCTAGTCCATACACCCTTACCACAATCCAATCAAATGCCTATCTCTAATCCACCATGTCCTAGTCCTAATCCATTGGCCTCTCCACCTTCTAACCCATCAAACTATTCATTACCCCCACCATCATCTAATCCTTCATCAAATCAATGCCTTACATTTAGATATTTTAAACATAAATTGATGGCATTACATAAATCCACCAATCCACCTACAAAGGATGTGACCCAAGGGCTACAAGAAAGGAATCAATTGCCACCATGTCATTCAACTCATATACTTGAACATACAAAAGAGTCCTCAAACATCATGCCAAGTCCTTCAAGTCAACCATGTCATCCTCAACCCCTTGGGCCAAGTCAAGAGTCTCCCCTCATAAGTCCAAGTCAACCTCCATCATGCTCCTATGTTGTTGACCATCTAGAACATGTCGATCCCATCCAAGATTCATCCCCTTGCACTTCCATTCAAGCAGCCCAAGATGTATGTCAAGAGCCTACTCCTAAGCATGTGGAAACATCAAGCCCTAGCCCTAATCAAGATCAAATCACTTTCATCCAACCTATTCATAACATTTATCTTTTCCATGATCAAGATGATATCTATAATGATGAAGAGCCTATCCATGAGCAACTTGATCCTACACCTGTCCATGAGCAAGATATTCAAATTGCTCCTATACATCCTCCATCTAGCACCATCCATGACCTTCAAATATCCACTTTCCTTGATGAGACACTTGCCTCCCAAGCTAGTATAGAAGATCAAACCAATACCTTGGATCTAAGTGAACACAATTCTAATCAACATCCTAATGATCCTCCATTACCCACTATCGACCCCATTGCAAGTCCTCCATCATATCCACTTGGTCTTTCCAATAAGGAACTCATGTCTAGTGTTCCACCTACACCTAGTCCCATTGTCCATTGCATACCCCAAGGAAACCAGTCTCAAGATGTTGGTGTTTCCTCCATGCATTCTAAGTCCACTTTCCATCATAAAACCTATCATAAGCCTAAAGTATATGTTGCCATTCCACCACCGTCATCCTACAAATGTCAAAAGCATGTGACCATACACCTTCCTCCATCTAATTTACCACCATTACTTCCAACTCCTAATACCCCTCCATCTGCTTTACCACCATTACTTCCAACACCTAACATTCCAATCTTTCATAAATACCCTAAATATCCTAGTCATGACCAACAAATGCACACATTGTGTAAACATAAAGCTTCCACTCATTCCATCCACCCCATGGGATTCAAAAATAAAAATTTGGATGCCTCTATTTATAAAGTCAAAAATCCTAAGGACCCTCATGCCTTAGGACATCAATACAAAAAGTCAAAGCCAAGTGCATCCAAAAAGCTATATAAGTCCATACCTCCAAAAGAAAAGTTTAAAAACAAAATGGTTTGGGTACCTAAGCAAAAAGAAATCAAGTCGAATGAGACATCCACATCACAAAAATCCCAACCATCTACTTCCATCCAAAATACACATTCCATTGAAGAATCTAAAATTCCTAAAGCCCGCAAGAAAAATAAAAGTCATAAAAATACTAAGTCTATGTGGGTGCCTAAAGCACTTCATCCACCATCTCCTAAGCAAACATCTCCATTGCTTCCTACACCCCGTCCACATCAAAAGCTTCAATGTTTATCACAATGTGTGCAACCATTGGTCATGATTCCATTCCCACTTACCTCTATCTTTCCATCCCCCACCCATTATCGTACATATCTTCCCCATCGCATCCCTATGGTCCATGCTTTTGGCTAAGCCTCCCCATTCATCTTTTGCATAATTCCCATATAAGTCCTATATCTTCCCTACATAATCCTCCATAATACACATCATAATCCATCATCTACCTAATCCATCTCCCTTTCATGTCATCCCTTACCAACATCGATGAGCATAATGACATTTGACATGGTCCATGCAATGACATCTATCTCTAGTGGGACTATTGCCTTTCATGCAACTAGACACTTGAGTCCCTCTTATCCATATTCCCCTATCCAAAAAGTCAAAAAAAAAAAAGATAAAAAGAAAAGAAAAGAAAAAAAGTAAAGAGAAATCCCTTCGTCCAATGGTGAAAACCTGGTAAACAGGCGCCTTGGATAAGTACCATGATGAAAACCTGGCAAACAGGCATCATGTGTAGTTTGATCTTCTATGTCACTTACACTTGGGGGCACAATGTCTTATCTATCCAACCTATCATTTTTATGTCATATCATTTCCATCCTACCTACCATCTTAGCCATCATATATACCTATCATATTGGGTCCACTTATCCACTCTTCTCTTTTTGATCTTGATGAAGATATAGGGGCAAAGTGTTGAAACAGGTTTTTTGGGTATCTCTTGACATACCTCATCCTATCTAAACCAATCATATCATTATCCTATTGTCATCAGCTTTGTCACAAAAAATCCTAAGTCTTGTACCTAGAATGGGGCATGTCATTCCTATTCGACATAGTCTTTGGAGATCACATCCTTGCTCTCTTATGCATACATCCATTTCATCCATTAATCCCATTTATCTCCTTGCACCTAGACTTGGTTTTACCCTTGTCATTGGTATCTAGCACAAAGGCTACCCAAATTTTCATCCATTGACACCTCAAAATATTCTCAAAAAAGCCAAAAAAAATCAAAACATGTCAAAAAATCCAAAAAAGTCATAAAATGTCAAAGCCAAAAAAAATCATAAAATGTCAAAAAATCCAAAAACCATAAAATGTCAAAAATCCAAAAAATCATAAAATTTCAAAATCCAAAAAAATCATAAAACGGAAAAAAGACCAAAAACATCACAAAATGTCAAAAAGCCAAAAAAATCATAAAATTTCAAAATCCAGAAAACATAAAAACATCCAAATCAATGTCAAAGTCAGTCACATGGAGTCAAAGTCAGTGATGTCAGTTAGTCCATGTCATTGTCGAACTACGTTGTCTCTGCGCATTTGCTACGTAGGCAAGGCCATCAGTTGATGAGTCCCCGAGACATTAGGTCAGTCCCTTTAGGTTGGTCCAAATAAAATCATGGCATTTATCACAATCGTCACATCGGTCAAATAAGTCAGAAATAATCAAACTCGAACACAAGACAGTCATTTGAAACGTCAATGTCAAAATTGGTCAAAATTAGACAACACAGTCCAATCAATCATACAGTCAACATCAGTCAACTTGCCAAAACACATTAGTCAAAACAATGTCAATCTCGTCACTCTTTGGTCCTCTTCAAGATGTGTCCTTCTTGGAGTTAGACCATCAAAATGTCCTTTTCCTTTTTCAGGATGTGTCCTTCCTGACAATAGGGCCCGTCAAAAAAACTGTCAAATCGGCAAGAAATCAATCTTTGGCAAACAAACATTGGCAAACAAAATTACATGGCTGTTAATCTTTCTTATCTTTTGACTATCTTGTCTATTTTTGTCTTATATTTTTACTATCTTGTCTTTTGGTCATGTTACTAGCTACCTCGAGGATGTCCCATGAAGGATTTAGAGGTGTGATGACGTCTCCTGGCCTATTTTATTTTCTTTGACTGTGTCTGTGGATTGTCTAGACAAAAAGACTGGGGCAACTTCGCCCTTAGTATGAGTTAGGACATTCCTTGTCTGTGACTGTCTGTTTTTCAAGTGGATGACCTTGCACACCTTGGTCTACGTCATATCATGGTGTTTGTTGTCCATTTGTGTCATTTTTACCGCCCCAATGATGATTAAGAGCAATAAATATTAGTCCTTATGGCAATGTTTTGAAGGATTTGGTCTAGGAACTAACATGCATCTTTTTTAGTCTTGTCATCTTCTCTCACTCGTCTCATATAGGCATTGCATCCATATCATCATCCATATCTTTTGCACTAACATTTCTTTGTCTCTTCATATTCTAGTCTTCATCATTTTCGAGAGCACACCCATGTTCTTGAACATGTCTCCTCGGGGCATCTTCCTCGGGGGCATATTTTTGACTTATTTTCTTTGTCACAATGCGACATGATACATGAAATTGTCCTAGGCTTGCAACTCTTAGATTATTCAACATTGCCCTTTCATTCTTAATAATTAAATAATTTTTAATTATTTAATTATTTTCTAAAGTCATAATTCTTCTATTAATTAAATAATTTTAATTATTTAATTAATTCATTTTTATCATTTATTTCTCCTTGATTATTAAATAAATAAATTTTATTTATTTATCTAATACGTCATTAATTACCTAAAGTCTTCCTTTAATTAAATAAATTTCTTAATTTATTTAATTCCCCTTTTGTCATTTATTCCTCTTGATTATTAAATAAATAAATTTTATTTATTTAATTACGTCACTAAGCAAGTCCCCTTCTTTTAAAAATTAAATAGATTCTAATTTATTTGATTTTTGTCCATTTTCTACTATAATTAAATAATTATTTTAATTATTTAATTATTCATTAACCTCTTCTCTCATTAAATTAAATAAAGTTAATTTATTTAATTTGGTCCACTCTCTTGAATTTTGAATTATATTATTATTTAATTCGAAATGATTCCTTTGTCACATTCTTCTATAATTTAATAATATCTTTATTATTTAATTATTCACTGGTCACCTGGAGTAAATAAATTTTATTATTTAATTTCTCCAGCAACCTCTTTGTCCGTGCCGGTCTTATCTTCCAAATTTATTCTTATCTTTTGACATCTCATTTAATTTCGACCCTTGATTGAATTATCTTATAATTCAATCTTGGCCCTTCATCCTTATCATTGCCCTAATTTTGACCTAACCCTAATGCACACAGCAACATTCAATCTTGATCTTTGATTCTAGGGTTTTTTGTCATCTTCTCATCCTGGCCACACATTCAAAATTGCAGTTTTTATAAAATGGCAATTTTGTTCTTATTCTGGCTCTCTCTTGGTCTCTGGCTCTCTCTCTCTCTCTCTCTGATCTTTCTCTCCATCTCATGTTCATTTTCTGTCAACTCATGGTCATTGTCATTTGCAGTCATTGTCATTCTAGTCTATTGTCAAGTCATTTCTTTTAGTAAAATCCTTCAAAACTTGCTTAGGGCTTTGTCATTTGTCATAGTTGCTCATTTGAAATCTGAGGGCATCTCTATTTACAGCAAGCTAGGAGGTGTAACAAAGGTGAATCATGGAAGGTGGAGACATAGGGTAACACTATCCCTTTTGTCTTCACATCACTTCCATTGTGCTTTGTTATTTTCATAGGAATTTTGATTGTTATTGTGCTAACCCCTTTAACAAATCTGAGATTTTCCATTGATTACAGTTTAGACTTCATTTTTGCATATCAAATCATTCAAAAAAATGAAAATTTGCATTTACATCCTTATTTTGCATCTGAAAAGCATTGAAATCATTTTAAAATTTCCAAAAAATACTAAAACGTCTTATACCTAGACTAATTCGCCACATTGGGCGAATCAGTCCACTTGCACATTTTCAACAACATTTTCTGGCATTTTGTGGGTATTTCCTACATTATAGTTTTTTGTAGTTACTTTCTATTAAACTTTCCAGATTCTTTGTTTTCTTCTATTTCTTGCATCTTAGTTTCCTTGCATTCATTTTCATCATGGATTTTTCTTTCAACAAGTTTTGAATTTCATTGAAATCCTTAGTAGACATGTCCAGTTGTGCCTTTGACTATGATCCTAATGACCTTGAGCTTCCTCATTCTCCTTCAACTCCTTATGATTTTCCTTCTCATGATGTAGACATCATTGGAGAAGATGATGATAGCATGAAAAATTTCTTAAATGAATGTCTTGATAACCTTGAAGCCAATGCAGCCTTTTACCCATCCATGAAGTCGCAAGATCTTCCTACTATGGCACCTCCTGATCACTTTGGATACCTACATCCTGAAACTAATGAAGGACCTAAGTTACCTCCATCAAGTGGACCTAGTTCCTCTTAAAAACCACATCCTCAACCATTTTATGACCACAAAGTTACAAACACTCCCATCAATCTTGAAGAAACATGTGGAAAATTCTTTACTATCCTAATTAAACAAGGTTGTGATACAAAAAATGAGCATAACATTCATAAAATTCTTGAAAAAAAACCAATAGAAGAAAACAGAAAAGGACAATGATATCAAGATCCTCCTCATGATGATGGTATGGTGATCATTTATTCCCCCTCGATTAGAATATCCTCCTCCCTCTTGAAGGACCAATGCTTCTAAAAATTGAAGAGTTTCTCTTTGGTTTGTCTCCTCAACCTTCACTTGACAAAAATAGACAATATAGCCAAAAACACAAACCTTATGAATTCATAGATCTACCCTTTATGCAAAATCCCACAACTATGGAACAAAATTTGGAAGCACAGTTTATTACCAAAGGATGGATTTCCATGCCTCCTACAAGAGTCAAACATCCTAAAAATGAAAAATATTGTGCATATGATAGGATACTAGGACATCTCACTGATGAATGTCATGCTTTGTATAAAATACTCAAAATACTCACACAACTCGACATAATTCCCTAAACAAAATCATCTCTTCATGCCATAGTTACAGAATTTTCTATTTTCACTATTGCATGATCCTTTCCCATCACCCAAATTGGTTCATTCTTACCCTACACTCCATGAGGGAAAGAAGTTGTTAGCCTTGTCCTTGTAATACATTTGTTTTTGTCTCTTAACTACGTTATTCATCTTCTGCTTATATTACTTGAAATTGTAAAGTTAATAACTTGGTTAATGGTTGAATTAAATTTGCATTACTCGCTCATTTTATATTTGCATTTTTCTTTCATATGTGTATCATGTTCCCTCGTAATGTGTGTTTGATGTTCTGTCTCTTCATGAAATTCCTCTATTTGTACCTCTATTCTTCTATATGTCATACATTTTGCATTTTCTTTTTTGCTTTTATTTTCTGTTCTCCTTTTGGGGATGACACAAAGCATTGAGATGTCGTATGTCTCTTCCATATTGACCCAATTAGTCATTTTTCTTTTAATTTTTCTTTTTCTTGTGTTTTTCCTTTTGGGGATAACACAAGGCATTGAGACTGAAATGTCTCCTTCATGTTGACCCATAAGATTTTCATTTTCTTAATTTTCCTTTTGTTTTCTTTCACTTTTGTTTTCCTTTTGGGGATGATGCAAGGAATTGAGACCAAAATGTCTCTTTCATGTTGACCCAAAATCTTTTCCTTTCTATTTTCCTTTTCTTTTCTGTTTGCTTGTGTTTTCCTTTTGGGGATGACATAAAGCATTAAGACTACAATGTCTCTTCTAAATTTATCCAAAATGGACTTTTTTCTCTTTTTTTTCGCTCTCTTTGTCTCATTCTTCCAGTTATATTTGCTTTGGGGAATGATGATAGTTTTGAGCTCTTTAGTCAAAAACATTGCAGTAATGAATATATTGACCCCAAATCCATAGTTCCCTTATGTGTTTGGTGTGTCCCTTTCTCGAGGGAAACCTCCCTTTCTTTTGATTTCTTTTATTTTTACATAAAGCATCCTTACTTGGAAACATATGACTTCACATAGTGTTTTCCAAGTTGGCTCTCATGTCTTGTTCCTTTTTGAATTTTTCCTTTGCTACTTTAAATTAATTGCTCCCAGAAAGGTGTGTATAAGAAATTCCTTTAAAGTGGGGGGCATACATTACCATAATTCATTTGCATTCTTGGTTCTTAGTGTAGCCTTGTTACTTCATATGATGCATTTTTCACTTTGTGGAGACATTGGGTATGATGTCCTTCATAAGCATGATCTATCTTAGCATATTACATTCCTCTTAGTGGCCTGATGTGATGCATTGCATCCCCTAAGCTATGAATATATTATTCTTTGATTGGTCCTCTCTTGGAGACATTTGACACAATGTTCCTATGTGACAGACCTCACATGAAATTAATGAGACTCCTTTGAATATCTTTTACATCTTACATTTTTACATTTTACATTTTACATATTTTCCACCTTGCATGCCTATGGTACCTATCTTCTTTATTCATGAGCTCTAAGAATATAGAGATTTTCTTGTCTCATGAAGCACGAATTGAAATTTTCCTTTGTGGTGTCTTGCTAAAGTTATCAGGAGGTATAACTTTGATATGGTTGAGTAGGAATCCCATTCAGCGGCATGACTTTCCCCATAGCCACCTATGTGTTTATGATTGCATACCAAATAGCATATGTACTTCACCCTTTTGGATCTTCTCACTCAGTAGACCATAGTAAGTTTTGTTACCCCAGAGTGAGTATGGACTCTCCTTTTCCCACAAATAACCTAGATCTAATCCAGAACTAGTTGGACACATGATCGAAGCTTGATCTGATTCTCGCTTCCCTTCTTCTCTTTCACACATGTGTTCCTTTGTTCTTATGTTTATTTTTCCATGGGATCTTCATCCTATGGGATTGAACATCCCTCTTGATATTTTTCATACCATCTTGCTAACATAAGTGCATTTGGATCCTTCTCAACATGCATGTCTACTTTAGTGTGAGTTTGAAGCAAGTTCATCCTCTCACTAAAGTGGGGGCTAAATGTACCATAGAAAAATGGTGCTTGGAAATTTTCATGGTCTTTTAGGTCTTTGTCTCATGATTCTTGGTATATTTTGCTTTGATTTAATCCCACAATGTAACTTAAGCATTCACATTAGGTCCTAAATATTCAAATTGTGGCATCTTGTGAAGGTGTTGTAACACATTTCTACACTTTTTTAGACTCTTTTCATTATAATTCACCTAAAAATAACCTTTTCATCACTTATCAAATCCTATTCTAAAGTGTTGTAAAGTATTGTAACAAGATTTCACACTTTTCTAGGCTTATTTTCACTATTTACTCCTTTCTTATGCTTTATTTGACCCCTTTATGCACTCATAAGGCTTAATTAAGTGTATTTTTTAATCTAAACCTAATAAATAACATTAAATGTGACTTAATTCCCGACACCCACTTACAAGCCCAAGGTGGGACCCATTTACAATGGGTGGCAAATGAGTACCTCTTGGCTCCAAATTTAAAATACTTCAATTTTTCTTTCAGGTTTTTATTTAAAATTACCTTATGTCGACCTGTGATGAGGTATCATTGGGCTACTAAGGAAAAAAAGTGTATAAATAAGTGTTTTTCTCCTCATTTTACATCCCCTACAATCATTCAATCATCAAGTTCACCTGCATTCATCAATTAGCATTCAAATACTTTGCATCATTCAATCAAGCATCAATCAAGCATCTTGGAGCAACCATTGACATAACTTTAGATTTCTTCAACAAGGTTGCGAGTTTAGGACATTTGCATTTTGTTTATTCATCTTTCCTGATTCATTTCTTTCCATTTCTTCATAAGGGTTTGATTACCAAAGTGGGATTTGATAGGGGAAAATTCCTTTAACCTAACCCTTAACCATTTCCTCCCTTTTGCATTTGTGTTTGTAGAATTTTGTATGTAGAATTATCAAGAAATTTGGTGTTGAAAGGTATTCAACATGTCAACAAAGTGTTTCAAGTCAAATCAGTCCTATTTCAAGCTTGGAGACAACCTACAACCCATTTTCTACAGATTTAACTCTATGAACCTAACAAGCAGACAAGTGGAGATCTGGGGCTACATAATTGACCTTTGATTTCATAAAATTTTGGGAGAGAACTCATTCACCATTAGTGGAAAATGAGTCCCAGCTTATAGATGGAAATGTATATTTTTTCAAATTATAGTTCCCAACTATCCAAAACTAGTTTTCAGAAGTTTTTGCTAGAAGCAGGACTAATTCGCCATCAATGGCAAATGAGTCACACTCCAATAATTTTCATTGATTTCTTCCAGCATTCAGGACACTCAAAATTCATCATTCATTACCTAGGTGCACTTTGATTCAGCCTTCTTCATTTTTGTTTTGCATTTATTCATGTTTTAGTTCATCTTACATATCACATTGTGTTTTCAAACATTGCATAGTTCATTAGTTTAGCATTCATAATTATTCAATTACAATGTTTAATTGCATTTAGATTATCTCATTTAGCCTTAATCACATCACACATATATTAAATTGAGTGAACCACTTCAATTTTGGGGTTATTCTATCTCTCTCCTTTTAGGTGGAAGATCCTAAGAGTGTAAGAGAAGCCCATAGAATTCCAACCACAAAATTGTTGGTTCACCACCAAACCCAAGTGATTCCAAAATAAAAATTTGGATGCCTCTACATATAAATTAAAAAAATCCTAAAGGTCCTAATGCCTTACCATACAATTGCAAAAAGTCAAAGCCAAATACATCAAAAAAGAAATATAAGCCCAAGCCTTCAAAAGAAAAGCCTAAAAAAAATGTTTTGGATAACTAATAAAAATTAAATAAATTCAAATGAGGCATCCACATCACAAAAATACCAAGCATCTACTTGCACCTCGTATTCCCACTCTATTCAAAAATCTCATAGTCCATCGCACAAGAAAAATAAGTCATAAAAAATACTAAGTCTATGTGGGTACCTAAAGCACTTCATCACCCATCTCCTAAGAAAACATCTCCATTTCTTCCTACACACCCTCCACATAAAAAAATTCAATGTTTGTCATAGTGTGTGCAACCATTAGTCATGGTTCCCTTCCATTTCACAACAATTCCACATACCTCCATCTCCTCATCCTTCACTCATTATCCTACATATCTCCCCCATCACCTTCCTAGGGTCCATGCTTTTGGATAAGCTTCCCATTCATCTTACCTATACAATCCACATCATGATCCATCATCTACTTACTCCATCTCCCTTTCATGTCATCCCTTACCAACATCTATAAGCATAATGACATTTGACATGGTCCATTCGATGACATTCATCTAGCAGGACTATCACCTTCATGGAACTAGACTCTTGATTCCCTCCTATCCATATTCCCCTTCTCCTATTGAAAAAAGTTAAAAAAAAAAGAAAAAACATAAAAAAAAATCAAAAAAGTTGAAAAAAAATCAATTTTTTTTAAAAAAAAGTAAAGAGAAATCCCTTCGTCCAATGGTGAATACCTGGTAAACAGGTGCCCTAGATAAGTATCATGATGAAAACCTAGCAAACAGGTGTCATGTGTAGGTTGATCTTCTATGTCACTTACACTTGGGGGCATAATGTCTCATCTATCCAACCTATCATTTTCATGTTATATTATTCTACCTTACCATCCTACCATCTTTAGCCATCATACACACCTATCATATTGAGTCCACTTATCCACCCTTCTCCTTTTGATCTTTATGAAGACATAGGGGAAAAATGTTGAAACATAGTTTTTGGGTATCTCTTGACATACCTCATATTTTCCAATGCAATCTTATCACCATCCTATTGTTCTAAGCATTATCATAAAAATCCTAAGTATTGTACCTATAATGGGGCATGTTATTCCTATGTGACATAGTCTTTGGAGATAACATCCTTCATGTCTTATGATGCATACATCCATTCCATTCACTATGACCTATCCTTTTTATCCATCCATATATCATGAGCATTTTATCCCTTATCATATCACCCACCCTTTCATCCATCAATACAGTCTATCTCCTTGCACCTAGACTTGGTTTTCCCTTGTCATTGGTATCTAGCACAAAGGCTTCCCAAATTGTCATCCATTGACATCTAAAAACATTTCAAAAAAGTCCTAAAAAAATCCAATAAAAATCAAAACATTTAAAAAATCCAAAAAAATCAAAACATTTCAAAAATCCAAAAAAATCAAAACATTTCAAAATCCCAAAAATCAAAACATTTTAAAATCCAAAATATCAAAACATTTCAAAAATCCAAAATCAAAACATTTCAAAATCCAAATAATTCAAACATTTCAAAATACAAAAAAATCAAAATATCCCCAAAAATATAAAAAAATGGAAAAAAAGGTCTTGAAAAAAGATAAAAAAAATCAAATAGCCAACAAAAATCCAAGCAATAAAATCAAACCATATCACTTCTTCAAATCAATTAAACACATCAATTCCACTTCTTCAAATCAATCCTTCAAATCAATTTCTTCATTGAATTATCCAATCAAATCCATTCCTCTATTCAATCACATCACTTCTAATCAAACCCATTCTTCTAATCAATCCAATCATTATCATCAAATCAAATCATTTCTTGATGAATCCAATCAATCAAAATCATTCCAAGGAAATCAATTTTTCAATTCAATTCATCAATCATCATCCAAATATTCAAATCAAGCATCTTTAATCATTCTAAGAAATAATCCAAATGCAAGTCAATCCTTAATCCATACCAACCAAGCTAATCAATCTTGCAAAACTATCCAATCACATCCTTTGGTCTGGATCCGAATCAATCAATCAATCAATCAATCAATCATCCTTGTGTTGATCTAGGGATATATTGTTCCCCGCAATGAGAACACTATCATCATCAACCCATCCATCAATCAATTTTAAATAATTGGTTTATAGCTTGACAGGGCAATACCTTGTTTATTTTTGTATCATTTGTGCATGCTTGCTTGCTTGCTGGTGTGTGTTATCATTTCAATTTGCATTTGCATCAAATCTGAATCACTCCCAGTTAATATTCATATCTTGTATCTAGAAAAGGTTGTGTTATGCTAGGGAAAGAGACACATCATCACCCTGGTCTTTATACCTTGGTGCATAATGTCTAGTGCTTTATCAAACATATGATTTCTCACTTTATTGCAGCATAGCGTTTCATTCTTCTTTTTCATCTACTTCTTATCTTGTTTCATTCATCTTATCCCTCCTTTATCATTTCATTCATTTCAATAGCATACTTGTGTTTGTCCAACCTGCCTATCCTCTCAAGGGGGCATCATCATCATCATCATATCATTCACATCATCATTCCATTTCTACATATCTTTTATATTATCCTATTCTTCTATCATCCCTTTTCTTCATTCATCTTACTCCTCACTTGCTCAAGTTGTTGGGCATCATCTTTTTTTCCTCTATCCATACCTTACCTTCTTTGAAATGATGTTACTCGACATAAACCTCATCATCTAAAAGATGGGAAAAATGTAGATGCCCAAAATTGTCCATGTCATAACATTACCTAGTCATACATGACTTTGTAAAACATCTTGCAATATTTTACCCTATGTCATTACCTTATCCCATTTATTCCACTTAATCACCTTTCCAATTAATTAAATAAATATCATTTATTTAATTAATTCCTCTTCACATGTCTTAAAATAATTTAAATTAAATATTTGAATTAATCCCCCACTTATTGCCACATTGCAACATGTGTCACATGACTACAACTCTTCACATGCATAAATAATAAATAATTTTATTATAATTTAAATTATGAGATTCCCACTCACATCCTATTTTTAGCCCCATTCATTGTGTGTCATAGGCATCTTTTCTTGCAAAATAAATAAAAGAAACCCACTTATTCCCTCAAATCCTTATTTCTGCCTCATGTTATAACCCACTTAATGTGCATCATAGGCACTAAAATCAACTTTTAATCCTAGCCATACAAATCACCCATTTGACTTTTAATCTTAGCCATCGAATCAAATCAGCCTTCTCCTATAAATCAAGCCTTTCATAGGCCATTTGAGATCGAATCTTCTTCTAGTATCCTCACTCTACCAAAATTTCCTCCAATCTTCTCATCTATCTATCCATTTTTCCTCTATCATCTTCATCTTATCATTATGCTATGAAAATGAGCAATCAACATCCACATATCAAATCACTTAATCCTTTGAAGTATTGCATTCTCATGTGAGGTTGAGAAGAGCAATGGAGATAAATCAAACCTAGCTTGGAGATCGGTTTTCTTTGCTTTCTTGTTTTCATTTCATGCTACTTTGTGCTCTATTTTTCTTGTTATGGTTTTATTATTGATGTTTATGCTTTTTCCCTATGAATGTGATTTTATCATACATGGTATTGAATGTTGTTTATAAGAAGTATATTTTGAAGGAAAATAAACAAAATTAACTTGCACATTTGTTATAAAATTTATTGGTTTGATTAGTTCATTTTCAAGGAGGGTGATAAATATTTTCATATAGTAATTAAGGTATGAATTATTGTATACCTTTTTCCAAGCAAAAGGTGGGGGGCCTATAAATATATTAATAATAATAAAAATTTACAATAGATAATAGTTTATATGATCCCAAAAAAACCTTTAGAACAATGAGCTATCTACTAGCCCCAAGATTGCTACTAAAAATGGGCTGATTATACAAAATATTCAAAAAATCCACAACAAAACTTGGTTTTTCAGCCTGAAACTAAGATAGATTTGGGTATGAAGAAACAAAACTAAGCACCCTTGTACAGCCCTTGGACTAAATTTTTCCTTGGTTCTTCCTGCGCTATTAAGATCATGTCTAGGACAGTACTATACACCCTTCTTGCTCAAGCCAAATCTGATCTAAATTTTTTGAATATGTTTTTCCAGAACTTGGTGCTTTGGAAACTATTGCTCTGAAACTTTGGCCTCAATAGCTGCATTCTGCATACCCTTTGTGCGAACGCCAATCCTAGTACTCACAAAACAACATGAATAAACAAGTTAAACAAGGGATTGCAAGCTAAAACAAGGATTCCCCATGAAATCCATTTATAACACTCAAATTAGGAAGAAAATAGTGAAGAACACAATGGAAATGACAAAACAAAGATTGAATCCTAATTAGAATAGCAAACATATGATCCCATGGGGGAATTGGTGCCAATTTGATGTGAAAATTTACCCTTTCCCAATTCCTAAGATGCAAGCTTGATATTTTGATGATGATTGATCCACTTTGATGGTGAAGGATGAGAGGTCCAAACCAAAATTGGCAAAAACCTAGCTAAGAACTCAAGATTGATGGATGGAAATGGCTAAATATTTTAGCATAATAACTTTGCATAATTTGTGGATGAACAAATGAGGCTATGAGCTCTTTATTTATAGAATGCAAAGATGGATGAATGTCCAAATTTGAGAAATGTGGGACTAACATCCATCCAATGGCATGATGCCACTTGTCAATCTATGAATGGATGCAAGATGTGCAAGATTTGGGGATTGTGCCAATTAATGCATATTTTGAATTTCAAATTTGTTGAAATGACTTGCAAGGGGGAAGGGAAAATGCAATAAATTTCACTTGGCTCAAGACAAAGGACATGTAAGATGAAGTTATTTCCTTGTTGGATGTACATGTTGACTTGGAATTTTTGAATTCAAATTTGGAGAATATTCCAAAAGATGCCTTGTGAGGAAAATAGAGATTTAATAAATGAATTAAATCTATTTTCATGTGCAACTTGCAAAATCTAGAGGATGGGACATGATAAGAGATTAAATTAATCAAGGGTTAATTAATTTAATGAGAAATTAGATGATGTGACCTATTTGACTCAAATTTATGGATTTATTTAAATCAAATAAGAGGGGAATATGATAAGAGATTAATTTAATAAGGATTTTGATTTATTTAATTAAAAGAGATGGTGTTAGCTTAAATCAAATAAGGTTTTAATTTATTTAATTTAATGGATAGACTTTAGAGATTTAATCAAATAAAATTAATTATTTAATTAAATAGGTATAATTAGATCAAAAGGATTGATTTAATTAACAAAAGAGGTGACCTAATTAGATAAAATGATTTATTTAATTAAGAGAGAAATTGATGAATTTAATCAGATAAGGAGATTCAACTAAATGGTTAGACTGAGGGATGATTCTGGAAGAAATGATGTTAGTAGTCAGGATCAAGCGCACAATGTCAATTGGTATATTTTACGTGTCTACATTTTTCCCCTCTTTGAAGCAATGCACTTGTTGTGTTGGTTCAAAGAATAAAGGATCTCGATCAAAGCCAAAAAATTTCATTATTCAAAACTTTCCCCACTATTGCCTGGTGAGAGAAAACATGCCATTATATTGCCCCCTTGAGAGATTGGATGAAAATTTCAATTTTTGGTGATCTCGCGAAAAAAAAGGACAAAGTACCCAAAACGTTTGAAAAGGCTCCAGGAGGCTAAAAATATGTCTAAATGCAATAAAACAATGTAAAACAGTCCTCAACTAGACAAAAATAGGTTCAGAGGTCCAAAACCCCAGCAGGACAGCCAATCAGGGTGAAAAATCCCTAATTTTTAAGTTTAAAAGGGGCCTGAGGGGTCACTTTCAAATCATTTTCACACACCTCCACTAGCAACCTTGATATTTGAGCTCTAAATTTTTGAAAATATGGCACAACAACAACTTCCCCTGCATATTTTTGATCAAGTTTGGACATACCAGCGGCCACTTGGCATCAGGGCATCGGTATGTGACCCTTACCCAAGCTTCGCTTTTTCGTTTAATGCTTCATTTAATGCTTTAAAGGGTTGGTCCACCTGTAGCGGCACTATATAGCACCACTTGATAATCAAACTATGTCTCATGGTTGATTTTGCGCCACAGCGATGCATTTTAGAGTTTAAAAATTTTGATGCTGAGCTTTGGACAGGCAGGGCGGTTTGACAAAGTGCGATGCGACAGTCCTGATTTCGCCCAAAGTGTGTCGCTGGATGAGAAAGTGCACGGCGGTGGTGTGATTTTCCTCTTTTGGTCCTAGTGTCAAAGTTTGATTAAAATGAAATTGTGACGCCATCATGAGTTGCACCACTGGAAAGGTTCCTAGAGTGTTTGACGAAGAATTTTTCAACAAAATTTTAACATGGTGACCTTCCTTGATGCAAGATGCGCTGAGGGAGCTCTACTCCTGAGAGCACAAGTTGTGGGACCTGTCTGGATTTTTGTGGAACTTGAGTGATAGGGACCAGGATTAACTTCAGAGTATAGGGTTATGGTATATTGTGTACATAGTGCCCATCCATGCTCACTAAGGGATGATGTCAGCAATGGCTAAGAGATGGCATAGTGAGACATTTTTGTTTCATCTTCCCACTAGCAAGGCCACCGTCACCCTAAAGGATGTTTGGCATATTTTGTGATTGTTGATTCATGGTTGATAGGAAATTTTTGATATGGATGAGGGGTGCAAGGCCTACCATAGAGTCCTTGCCACACAGGACATCATCTTCTATGAGGGACAGATAGAGTTAGAGTGACACAGGATCCTGGCACCTCCCTACCACTGGGTGATTGCAGCCATCATTTCGGGTCTTGTTGCCCCTAACAAATGAGGGCGATATTTCAGTCCCTGCTGGAGATACTGTTGGGAGTGGATGGTGCAAGACAAGCCGGTTCATTTTGCATGGGGGCCTATTCTCCTAGCTTCATTATACAGAGACCTCCATGAGTACGTGTACATGGATGGCAAAGCACTCGGATCAGGGGTGACTCTTCTTCAAGTCTGGGTGTGGGAGCACATTGTTGTGTTGCGACTGTGTGTTGTTTCAGTTCTGATGGTGACGAACAATCCCCTCGTGTGGCGATATAGAGGTGGTGTGTCCTTCACACACATTGGTGAGTAGGGGATCTCCTATTGGAGGAGAGTTTTGGATGAGATGCTAGTTTTCACCTAGCAACCATACCCTGGTCATCCTGGATGGGCTGACGATGTCGATTAGTTATTCTATTGCCACCAGAACTGATATATGTAGGGGCAGGAGCACACTATGATTGAGTGGTACCTACTCGAGCACATACAGCGTCAGTTCGGGGAGCCGCAAGATCACCCAGATGATGATTACGTAGCCGTCTTCACCTACTCCATGACACAGGTGTCATGGGGGTGGTACATTCCTACTTCAAAGGTGGTGGACAGGTTCAGGTAGCTGGTAGCCCAACCATGGGCTTATGATCAGGGACTTTCCTATCCAAGAACTACTTAGGACTACAGAGGTTGGTTCTAGCCTCCACTTCGGTTGATGGTTCTAGGTGCAATTATGGATATGCAAAGAGTCAGAGGCAGAGGGGGAGGATGAGGATGGAGAGCTGAGATTCGACAGGACCCGCCATTCGTGCCTCCAGTGTAGCCAGATCAGGGAGATGTGCACATGCAAGACAAGCAGCAGGTGCCACCCGTCTCACCACCATGAGGCGATGATCCTTCTCAGGTGCAATTGTAGGTACAACCAGCAGGACATGCGAATGCACGAGATACTTTGATTGTGTAGTTGTAGACCTAGGTCCAAGCCATGACAACTGAGAGAGATCAGGCGAGGGTAGAGAGAGAGTAGCTCAGGGCTGAGAGGGATCAAGTCATTCAACAAAGACAGGCTATAGAGCTATAGGCAACCACTGAGCTAGGCAAGAGACAACAACTAGAGAGCATGACAGCCTCCTCCTTCTAGGGTATAGTGTCAGTTCGATCTTACATGGATGTTGTTCGAGAGGCAGAGTACTACCAAAGGTATTATGATGAGGCCATACCCAAAGCAGAGCAGGTCCTAGAGTACTTAGAGTGGGCCAACCACAGACTAGTAGAGGGTCATGGTGACAGAGGCGAGGGTAGCATCCACAAGGATAGATCTTGATCGAGATGCCAAAATACCTTTTATGCCCTATGGGCTTATTTTTGATTGCCCGATGGGCCTTTTGTACTGATTGACATATATGTTCAGTGATCCGATTTATTATTGTACTATGACAGTTGAGTTATTGATGATATATATATATATATATATATATATGAGTCGATGATGATTTTGATGTGATGCAATGCATACTCCTTATTTATGTACATGGATGATTTTACTTCTATGTGTTGTACAATGATGCTTTTATGGATGCTTTTATTTCTGATGATGTATGCATTATGATTATGACTAATAGATTTATATTATGTTGCCTTATGATATGCAAAATGTGATGTGCAATGACGTTGTCTATATGATGATCTATTTTATGTTGAAGAAAATGGGATAATCTAATATGTGATATGGATTGTAATATGCGAAATGAGATGTTATGTGAATCATGCGAAATGATATGTGACTTATGTTTATAAATAATTATGGATGCATATATGCTTTATATGTGATGGACTATTTATGCTTATGTGGAATGATTTGTGTAATGAATGATTTATGATGCTATTTATGGGATGACATGGATGATGTAAATGCAATGGTCATGATATGATGCAAATGAGATGGTTTTATGAGATGCTTAGAATAACAAATGCTATTATCCTAAAAATTTGAATGATGATGTAATGTATGTGATGTATTTAATATGATGTAATGATATGCAATGATATAATAATGTTTTATGCAAGATGAACCAAATGTGTGAGATGACTTTATGATGTTATGCAAGTATGTATTGGATGGATTATCTGTAATGCTTATATGCCTTATTGCGTATGATTATGCATTATGTGATAATGGTGAAATGATTATGAAATGCTTATGCAAATGAATGTTATTGGATGATTTATGTAATAAATGCAATGTTATGCAATGTAATGGATGAGATTCTATAAAATGGTGTGCCTATCTATGAAGAATGCCTATGCTAACCTATTTATATGATGATTGAAATGCAATGCATGTGTTTCCTATATGATATGTTGATGCAATATGTTGATGATTTGTGAATGCAGGATCGATGACGATGATGGTGATGATGTTGATGATCAACTGTCATAGTACCTTGTTATTGTGGTTAGCAAGAAAAATAAGAAGTCATTTCAACAAGACACAATATGATACAAATTCCAAGGATGATGATGATTACTTGCCGAGGAATTGGGATTTTCAAAGGGCCGATTTCCTTATATTTGAGAACACATGTGGTATGATGCATTAAGGTATAGAAAAAAAGGATGGCATTGTACCTAGTGTGATGGACTTTGACTTGACAAGCAGATAGGAGTATCCTTGTTCACACTTTGACATATGGAAACCTTGCTAGGATGCACTTCAAAAGTTTCAAACACCTCGGACCAAAACACAAAAAGGTAAACCTATCCATGCAATAGTCAACAAGTTGTCCAAAACCTCCTCCATACATACCTAACAAAGCAAGTATTCACCAAGGTTATATTACAAGAACGTCCAACAAGCACAATAGACAAAAGATAATGATCGTTGCCCCATTCCTATTTCTCTAAATCCTTCATTCAGATATAATTGAGAGGTCCTTGGAATGAGCAAAAATAAGATAAGTCAAAAGATAAAGACCATGTAAACAAACAAGTTGATGCTCTTCAATACCGCTAACAAGAAGAAGATGTGTTTTTAAGGATAAGAACCAAAACTATTGCCAAAAGATAATTCCCATTGTAGGAAGGATTCATCCTAGGACATGTTAGTGGATGGCGGCACGCCATTTCATTTATCCAAAGCATTCTAAATGATGATTCATATGGGACCAATTGGATGATAGGTTATCAATACGAATAGATGACCAACTTACTTATGCACTATCCTAGACCTGAGACTTGACATTTTGAGTTTTACTTTTAACCTACTAGACTTGTTTCTAATTCTCTTACCAAAGATTGAGGATGATGATCGTTTATTATGAGTGATGTTATTGCAGGTGCAAGCGAGATGAGATGGATGGATTTTTTCAAATATTTGGATGTTTTTGGGGTTTTGCAATGTTCTGAGGCTATTTTTGGTATTTTTTGAGATTTTCAAATGTTTTGATTTTTGAATTTTTGATGTTTTGGGGTTTTCCAAGATTTTATGAATGTTTTTGGATTTTGTGTTTTTTTTAATGTTTTTGGATTTTGATGTTTTTTAAATGTTTTTGGATTTTGATTTTTTTTGAATGTTTTTGGATTTGGATGTCTCAGGGGCTAATCAAAGATTAGCCTTGCCTAAATTTAAGCTCAGAGACGATGTAGTTTGGATATCATGTTTTTGATGTTTTCTATTTTATAGATGTTTTTTGGATTTTGATATGTTTTAGATGTTTTTGGATTTTCGCATGATTTTGACATTTTGGATATGGACATATGTGATGATATCAGTATTCTATTTGGGATTTTGTTGAAAATCAAGCTAAGGTTGATTGATCAAATCGATGGATTGATGATAACATTGTTTAGGATACACAACAATGCAAGGATTTGAATGATTAGGATTGATGATGATAATATTGTTGAGGATGCACAACAATGCAAGGATAGTGTTAAGAAACATGAGGACTGAGATGGATATCCCAAGATGATGTGGGATTGATGATGATAACATTGTCGAGGATACACAACAATGCAAGGATAGTGTTAAGCAAGACAATGATTGGGAAGGATATCTGAATATTATGGATTAATTGGATTCGATTGATCAGGATTGATGACACTTGGTTTGGAACAAAAAATGTTTGGATGATTTGATGTGACATTTGAAGTGTAACTTAGATGCAAATGATAGTGATTACTTGGATTGATGTTCGATGAAAGATGAAGACTGATAAGGAATGTCTTCTTGTCAAAATATGCCATGGGCTAGTGATTTGGAATTTTGCTCACAAGTGGTGGACCAATTTTATTTCACGTTTTCCAATGTTTGAATCACTACATAAGTTGGAGGATATAGATCAAGATTTATTCCTGAAGCAAGATGTAAATATCTACCCCTAGTGTCTAGCAATGTATGGAATTTCATGGATAGATGCTTGGATAGGCATGTGGATGGATGGATATGGTAAGCACACAAAGGATACCAAGGATTATCTTGTGATAAGATAAGGCGTTCAGATAAAGAATGCTCATTGGATAATGCTTCATGGCTTAGATAATGTTGCATAGCTTAGATGATGTTAGATAGGATAGGATCAGTGAAAATGACCCATGTCAAGATGTTTACCATAAGCAAGTGTAAAGTGTGCCCCAAACTTTCATCAAGGTTAAGATAACTTCGATGATGGATGCAGATGGATGAAAATAGATTGGATAACTGGATCATGGTGACTGGATTTATTATGGATGAGATGCATGGAATGTTGGATTTATTATGGATGGGACGGGATGCTTTCATTTGAACTAGCACACGTAGATGCTTGATTCTACTCATGATGCCTGTTTTCTAGGTTTTCATCATGGTACCTTTCCAGAGCACCACTGTAGTGGTTTTCACTAGAGGATGATTTTTTTCTCTTTACTATTTTCAATCCTTTTTTTTATTTTTTTGGATTTTCATATTTTTTGATATTTTTGGATTTTTCTGAAAGATTTTAAGCTCATACTAAATCACAAGGTGTTGTTGATGTAGATTCCCCTATCATAATGTGCCATCGATATCCTACTTGAAGAAGTTGCTTTGCTAAGATATGTGCACTTGAATATAACTTTTGAGATTCTTGATCTCCTTCGTCGATACTAGAGTTAACTCTGCCTCTGTGTGTACATCGCCATAGAGTGCCTTCAAAATCCCTATGATGAAGGGTCATTGCAAATACATGGTCAATTTGAGAATTGGATATCATGCGTGGAGGTATGGATGGAGTGTGTTCAGGGATAAGAGATGGATTGGTTGATGGTTTGGAACCTTTGACTCTCCAATCTTGGGAAGATGAGCAATGATGGGTGGATATAGAAGTGTGTGTGGAATTAGGAGCAACTTCTTGATACACTTTGTATGTCATTTGAAAAGCCTGCTTTTATTTTTTTGGACATCTTTGATGGATACTTTTCCCTTTTTTATTTTTCCCCATAGTTTCTTTGACTGATGGAGTTTGATAGGGATGATCTTTCTTTGTATTTTTTGGCATCCATTTGTATTTGATTTGTGCATTATGCTTCTCAGCTTCTTTTTCTTTGATAACGCTCTTTGTGCTTTGATTCAATTATTTATTTTGATGTTGGTCCCAATTTGTGGATGGGGTGATGGGTGGATGAAGATTTATGGCATGGCTGGTTGTAGTATTGGCAATGGTTTCACCATAAAGATTCTCCATGCTCCCTATGTTGATGTTTTCTTGAGACATAGTTGCCCCAGTATTGTGGAAGTAGTACCTTTGTTCTTTGATTCTTCCTATGCTGAGATGTCTTTTTCAATAAGTGTTCTCTGATAGATAACCACTGTAGATGATGTTAGTTCAATTTGTTGCTCTGCTAACTCTATATTATACTGTTCTGTCTAACTTGTTTCCTTGAGTGGATAATGTTGGATATCCTCATACCTGATGTCCTTGGTTTGAATTTGGGATATATCTAATCTTGATGTTGACAACTTTGTTTGATTGTATGAATCAATAACCTGCTCTTTTTTTGTAACAATGTCAGGAATAAAGGGATCCTATTCTGAATGTAGATCATCTATGTCCATCCATAGAAAGCATCTCATGGGTAGATGGAGGAGTGTGTTCTATATGGATATGATCATCTTGCATAGAGAGGAGAGTTTCCATTAGATCATTATAGTATCTTTGAGATACAAATTCTTGATCTTGATTTATTTTGGGATTGCTTTTGACACGCTTTGGATCTATTTCTTGACATGGGTAAGTTTCAAAGGATGGATTACTTAGAAAAGGTTCTTGGATGTCGTCATTAGGCATGGGGAATGTCTCAATATCCTCTTGATCTTTGAGTGAATTTGGATAAAGTGTCAAGTTGAGGATTCCTTCAGTATCTGTAACAATGAGGTCAAAGGGGGTCAACATGTCTTGGAAAGGACCATTGCTAGACCTTGGTGAATGATTTTGATCTTGCTTTGGAATAAATTATTGAGATATGTCCTCTAACACATTAGGTGATGTAGAGACATTTTCAACATGATCATAGGTGAACAGATTGTGCATTATGTCAATAGGATCAAATAATCCTAACACTCCTTGAAATAGATCACTAAAAAGTGGCTCTTGATGTATGGTGAGTTGATCATTGGGTGGGGTAGAAATGTCTTTAACGTGCTCCTTAATTGAGAGATCTTGAACATTGTTTTCAACAATTGTGGCAAAGAGATCATGAATGTCTTCAACCATAGAGTCAAGTGATGTTGACATTTCTTGAATTGGATCATTGTTGGGTATTGTTGGTGGATTTTGATCATGATTGAGAAGTGACTCTTGGCAAATGTTGATTTGATCATTGGATGAAGTAGACATAGCTTCAAGGTGCTCAGTGATGGATTGATCTTGATCCTTGTTCTCAATAGTTGTCATTTTTTTTGTATGTGCTTGTGTTTGTTGGGTAGCTTGAGCTTGACTTGGGAAACTTGAGAGGCTTGTTGCACTTGTTGAGCTTGTGATGCTTGTTGCAAGGCCATATATTGTTGGATGGCCTTTTGGTAGGCCTGGTGAGATTTTAGCGCAATTTTATGTTGTCTTGTTGTGTTTGGTTTAGGTGGTAGTGGTGGTGGGATTGCAATTGTGTTGGATGTGGTGACAAGTCATTGAGATACGTTTGGAGTGATTATGAGGGTTTGAGATATGATGGGTGTGATAGGGGTGGTTGGAGTGATCGAGGTGATAGGAATGGTTAGAATGACTAAGGTGATAGGTCCTTGGGAGACCACATTTTTATTTGTCAAGATTGATGTTGTCATTTGATTAAATACCATTGTTTGGTGTGATGTTGATGGTATATTCAAAGGATTTGATGTGATGGCTTGATTGGTGTTAGGTAAAGGGGGAAGCCCTAAACCATGGAATTATGTTGATATGGGTAATGGTGGTGGAGATGTCTCTTGGCACAATGACTCAACTATTTTGGTAAGTGTAGCAATTTGGTCTTGCCAAATTTGATCTTGATTTCGATCTTGACTCCCTTGATATGGTTTTTGTTCAAGTAGATTTGGGATGCATACTTGTGGTTTTGGAATGGGATAATGGACAAATTGATTTTGGACAATGTTCTAATTTGGGATGATGTTTGGATTTGGCATGATAGGTTGAAATTGAACATTGTTGATGTTGGGAATCACATTTCCTTGTTTTAGATAACTTTGATTTTGCATGGTGTTACCTTGAATTGAATTAATACACAGAGTTGTTAACATCTTGTTTGGACTTTGAACAATATTTGTATGATTCAAAAACATATCCATCCCAAAGTTTGCTGGATTCATCTTTGTTAATCTTGTACTTGGTACATTCACATTTGGCATGTATGGATTTGGTGGGACGATGTTGGTCATTTGAAGACTCATGCTTTGTAAGTTTGTACTTGGATTTAAATCTACCATTGGGAAAGGTCTTCCAAAATTTTGACTAGGCATACTCACATTTGTTGTACCATTGATTTTTGTAGGAGACAATGATCCCATGTATGGATTGTATAAATGTGAGTGTTGATAATCAATCGGCATTGTAAGGCTTTGAAAGTTTGGTTGAATTATATTACTCATGATGTATGGATCAAGTTTATATTCCATGTTCTTCTTGTGTTTTGACCTTGTCGTAAAAGTGACCTCTAGGATTTTTAGGACCAATGATGAGATGAAGGATGAAAAGGGATGAATGATATGAGTGTTGAAAATTTAGGAACTTTGGATCAATGCTAGACTTATGGTTTCATTTTTATTGTTTTGATTGGATAATGAACTTGTAAACCCTAAAATGTTGGATGTGATCTTAGGATGAACTTGTTCCAAGGATTGCTAATTAAATGTAAGAGAAAGAATGCATTCCCATACACCTAACTAAACAAGGTGATTTTGATGTTGATTATTTACCCAAGTCTAGAATGAGGTTTTCAAAGCTTTAAAGTTGTTTGGTGGGATGGATATGATGAATGTTTGGACTAATGAAGTGTTTGATTTGATCCTAAATGAACCTAGGAAGGACTTTTTTTTGAGACCAAGATAGTGAAGAACATGCCTTTCTCTAAAAGTAATTCAAAATCAAAAGATCAATGTTTGCATGAAAACCATACGACCAAAAGATGCCAAGCACATATGTGTGGTCCAATTGATTTAATCTTTACTTAATGGATTCTTTTTACCACAAACACTTATTGATTAGCTTTCAAACTAAATGTCCAATGTCCTAATTTTCTCTCATCCCACAAAAAGCATTATGCAGAAATTGAGGAAATCAAGGAAAAGGTTTCCTAATGTTGACCTTAGTAGGAGAAAATTGAGATGAAATCCAAATGCTCAGAAGCCTCTAAGGATGAGAATCCCAAGGGAAATCAATAACATGTGAATTCGTTCAAGGATATTTGCTTATCCTTAAGGGTTTGATATTTGATGCACATGTTGAATGTTTGCTTTCCAATATTTTCAATCAAAGCACTATGTTTAGTAGCCAAGAACAAGTACAATCTTATGGATATGAAAGACAATATTTGTTGAATCCCCACTTGGACAAGTCTAGCTATGCTTATCTTTAGAAAATGATTAGATGCTTGACCCCACTGGCTCCCATCCACGACACTCACTTATATGGGGCAGCCAAGCATCAACACCCATGAAACTCCCATGGCATGTTTTCCATTTCTACTAAAAGACCGTAAAAGTGTGGGGTGGCTTCAAAACAACGGTTCTTGCACCAACAAATAGATTAAAGGATTTTGGAAAATTCTAGCACATGGGTTTTAATAATGACTTTTCATTCGTGGAGATTGACCCATACAACAAGAGTCCCCTTTTGGATCCATCTTGTCGAAATCAACTGCATGATATTCATGTTTACTCCAATACCCACATTTATATACTGGTTGGAAATACTCTTGGGATTAGAGTGTTACTAGTTGAGTCGTTCCCTTGGGTGAGTACATTCTCCCCAAGGCAAACCCTCTAGGATAAACAAAAGTGAATAAGGAACAATATTCATAACTTGATCAATCTTTGTTGGCAACAAACAGAGAGAATATATGCAATAATGCCCCCACTCACACTCGCACAAAATTTAGTTCAATTTTTAAACCCAAATTGAAGTGTGGAGGTGATTGCTTTGTCTCACCCTAAAGTCATGAAAAAGGCCTTTTGATTCTCAAGATCACTATAAAGCATGAGAGAAGCGCATACGTCCTTTTTCAATGAATTTAGTTTAACTAAGCCCTAACAAAACAATGTGGCACATGTTCATTTTAGATCTCACAAAGAAATAATGAATTCATTTTAGAGAACAAAAAGACAAATGATAGAAACTTTGTTCAATTTGCTAACCAAATAAACAAACTCTAATAAGTTGTGACCCTAAAGTTCTTTTTAGCCTTTGTAAGAAAAATTTTAAAAGGTTCTTTTTAAACCCAAACGAAATTAGTGTCCTAAGAAAGAAAATATAAAAATTTCCTTAAGAAGTGTTAAGAAAACACTAAAGTGTTTTAAAACACTTTGATTTCATAAGATATCCTTGTCATGCTTCTCCTTTCTTCATTTTCAATTTCCAACCTACAAGAAAAAAACCCAGTCAGATTCTAGAAAATAAAGAGACGAAAAAGAAAAAAATAGAAGAAAAATTGATCATTAATCACAAAGCACGTGCTAAAATTTAATTTCCACTTTTTACTCCCTAGCAGCGGTGCAACTCATGACTGCGTCATAGTTTGATTTCTGAGCGGTGCCCTCACAGTGTCACTTACCAGTCAGCGTCGCTCTGTGTTGGGGCAGTGAGCTCAACTGCGTCATAGTTTTGCCCCAACGTCATTGTTTGGTTTTTTTGTAAATTCCTTCGAGTCAAATGGTCAAGCGGCAGAGTTAGAAATTCAAATATTTGGGTGGGACGAGTCTAGCGTCATAGTTTGAATTTCAAGTGGTGCCATATAGCGAGGTTGAAGAGTCAGCAATGCCAAAATAGCGATGCTGAGCTCCCAAGGTTGGAATTTTCTGTGTATAAGAAAAAACACATAAATTTTAAGAAAATATGATAAACAATGATGGGTAAGTGCACCAAGATGGTCGCACTTTTGTGGCCACAAAAGTGAAAAATGAGCCAAAACACGTTCGCGTTATAACGCGAATGCATTTTGGCTTTTTAAAAGCAAAAAAAAAATTGAACATTCGTCATTTGTTTTTTATTGGTTTTCATTTTTGCCCGTGGCCAAAAACCCTGCACTGCTCGCGTTGTTGAGGAGGTGACTTCTTCACATTTGATCAACTTGAGTTCAATTTTCTTCAAAATATGGCACCCGACGATGAAGAGATGCAAGAGGTAAGTTTTGTTTGGTATTTGTAATGAATTATTTTGTTTTAAATTGATTTTGTTTGTTTTAGTTTAGAAATGAATGATTTTTTTTTAATTTGTAGGAAATCCTCAACAAGAGGAGGAAAATCCTCAACCAAATCAACCTCAACAAAATCAACCTCAACAACAAAATCAACCTGCCCCACCATTCTCTCAATACCCTCCTGGCACTCAAGAAAATTTGAGGAGTGAAATTGAAAACAATAAAAAAGAAGTTGAGGATCTTATTAGTAGGTTGAGTGATCAAAATTATTCAACCATAGAAAGGATACATCTAGCAGATTCATTGAAGGATTTGTTAAAAAATGTGGATGCAATAACCCAACAAATATCTCGATGGCAAAATAGGAGGCAAAAATCAAGGGCATATTATGCAGATAAATTATCATATAAACAAGTTAAAGATTTAAAGATTACTAAAAGTGATTTGTGCTCTCTATTCACTGACCCTAGAACAAATCAAAATCTCACCCTCAATGCAAAGAGGTTTCCTATCCATTGGTGCCACCACGTAGAGATTAGGAACCGTTTATATGATAGATGGTATATGGTCTTTGATTACCCACCGTGCAATAACTGTGAAGTCCCCCAATATTTTCTTAGGAAATTATACTATGAGTTTGTATTGAACCAAATCCCAAATTATTTTGATATGAAGGAGTTTCAGGGGAGAGGTGGGGTCAACCTGGGACAAGGCACGGTGCCGCAGTAGGATCCTACGGCGAGCGACCTCGCTAGAGCACTTCGTGAAAGCGGTGCGATGCGGTGGTGCAAGGAGAATGTGATGTAGAGACTTTGTGACGTCACATCCTTGGTCGGTGTCATCCACCACACTAGCCCCATTTTCTTACAATCAGGAGTCTTCGGTGGTGGCCTTGAGGGAGCCATGTGTGTCGCTATGAGCCGCATTGGTATGACCCTCACAGGCCCTGGGAGGTGCCACCACGGGGATCATATACTTCTACGGCTGATCCATATGCATCTCTGAGGGGATGGAGAGGGTGGGTGACATTACATGATGCATATGGTATTGGCCGGTCGAATTAAAATTGAACATGTTCATTGAATTTAGTTTATTAAATTTTAATTGTCCAAATGCAAGATTAACTAATTTAGTTTATTATTTTAATAAAATTGCAGGGTCACAGTGTAGAGACTGGATACACCAATCATCCACCTACTTATTTTTGTAGTACACCTATCGGTGGGGTATGTAAGTTAGTAAACAATTATAAATTTATTACATGTGTTAATAGCATTGTTTTACGAATGGTATTTTAATATGTGATTTTGGATGTTGAACAAGGTACTGTTGGAGGTTTCAAGGAAACACCTCTAAGTGCAAGTAGATTTGATCAAACGTTCATAGAGGTAATATAGAATTTAAAGAGAACTTAAGTAGTGAATTCTAAGTTTAATCTAAATTTTGTGTATATATATATAGTCATAAGAGTATATGGGTTCACTGGGTTATTACATTTGAAATCTTTAAGAATGGTCCTACCATGATTGTTTGTCTTAAATTCCCTACACTAGCAAGCTATATATAATAAAATTTAACATGGAGGCCCACGACAAAGGTAGAGGCACATTCTACTCCATCCTATAATTTTTGTGATAATCAGCAGTAACCAAGAATAAGGCGATGGATGTCACACGTGATGTCAATGTAACCAAAAATAAAATTTCTATCCTCGACCCTATCTATCAGCCAAGACTCCTTCAATATCTCCTAGACGCTTGGAGATGCTTAAGACTAGGTCAAAAATACCCTATATTCTCTTCATTTGTTGCATAGCTCATCAAGTTTCCCTATATGTTCTCTAACTAATCATGATTTCATGGAAAGAAGTTATAATTACTCATTAAACTCTCAACTATTGGAGCCTCCTTAAACTTTCCCATAGGACGTGGAAAATGCTTAGAAATGATTAAATTTTCTAATAGGGTGTGGGAGATATTTTAGGAAAACATTTGACTCTAATTTGATCCATTGAATTCTTCTTCATTCTTATATATTCCTCAAATATACCTTGCAATACCCCTATCATACCTAAATCTACTACATTCATGTCCTTGTTAGCTAACATGTAGGTGATATAGTATGGTCCATGAATTTTTATGTCTTCTTTTTTCATTTTTCTATATAGTCCTCTTTTATCTCACTACTAGGTCCTCACATAAAAAGAAAAGAAAAACATTACTTCTTTTTCTCATCTAAGGCCCCTAAGGTTTAAACCCCTTAGATGCAAGGATTCAAAGCACATCAACCATGTGGTACAAATGACTAAATCCCAAAGATGATCTATAGCAATGAAAGAGTTTGGAAAGGTAGAGAGCTACCTTTGGTGACTCAAGAGAAAACTTCAGCTTTCAAAAACAAAGCCAATTAGGCTAGAACATGTGGATCGAGGACAACAGTGGTGGAAGAGGAAGAAAGATGACTAGAACTCTGAGGCCCACCATCTTGAATTTGATATTCAACCATGAGAGCAAAGAAGTTGATATCATGTATCAAAATATTAAGCATGCATTCTTCCAGCCAATGGATAAGAGATGATTACTTTTCTTCATTTTTTCATTTGCATATACATATCCTGGCGGTAGGAACCATGAACCAAGGATGTCGGTTTATGTGGAAGTATGGATGTGGTCAAACTTTTAGGAGGGGCAAGAAGGTCAATGTATGATCTTGATGAATGATAGAAAGAGGGGTTGGTGGAGACAAACCAAAGGGGCACCACCCTAGTCATGGTAAAGGGACCTATAGAGTTGGGATAGTGAAAAAACAAAGAAACACCAAGGAGGTCATAGGAAAGGCCTAGGCGGTACATACAAAGGAAAATCACGCACCTTTGCTCCTCTTCCTCTATTTGAACCTCCTTGAGGTCCTCTACCCCGGTTATGTCCACCCCTTGTAGATGTTTCACCTCCATGCTCTATGAGTTTTGACTCTCCTTGGTTTCTTTGGTCATTGCCTCTACCTTGGTAGCCACCATGCTGTCCTCTTTGATCTCTTCCTTTGCCTTTACCCTTAGAAGTCTGATCTTGCTTCCTCTTACTCCTCTCTTCAATCTTTAATGCCAATTGATAACATTGGTGCACTGTTTTGGGGCTTAAGAGAACCATCTCCTCTGAATGTTCCACTTGAAACCATTGAGATACCTTGCCACCTTGATACTTTCATCCTTTGTGACATTAGACCTCATGAAAAGTCTTTGAAACTCCTCAGTATAGGAACTCATCTCCTGATCTCTTTGCCTCAAACTCTATCTCCTCTTATGCAACTGAATTTCATAGTCTTTAGGTAGGTATGCTTCTTTCACCTTGGCAACCATTCCCTTCCAAGTAGAGATAGGTTGCTTGCCTTCCTTCTCCCTCTCTATCTAAATGAATTTCCATGAAGTTAAGGTGAACCTCTTAGTCTTGATTTAGCCACCTTTACCTTTTGTGCTTAGGTGGCTCCATCACACTCAAAATGGTTTTCCATTCCCTCTATCAATCCATAACTAAAATCAGCCTCCATCTTTCCACTAAACAATGGTACTCCTTGGTGTTTTCCACTCAAAGCCTTCAATGCTTTCAAGAAGGGATCCTCCTTCAATATAGGAATTCGAGGTTAGGGATTCTATCCTCCTTTTGCAACCTCTTCTTCTTGCTATTCTTCCATCAAGCCGCGCAACGATAGGTGCTTGCTCAAGTTGGTCTAACACTGCTCTCAATACCTATTGTCTTCGTCTATTTCTTCCAACCCTCTTGGCCAACTCTCAGCATTTGTCACCATGATGCTAGAACCACTAGACTCTTTCTCTAACATACAAGATCCAATCCAAATCTTTTGCCTTTCGATACCAATCGATAGGGAGAGGGTTGGAGGAATCAATCGTGATTCTGCTCTAGGCCTTTCATGTATGTAAGACCTCAGCAGTTGCTTTGCTTCACCAATCTAGCTGAATTTCTCATGTTAAGGTGCCCTAGTTTGTCCTGACCAACCCCTCTTCTATCACAAACTCCAACCACCAAGTCCACCTTGGTTCATTGCCACAACTCTTCCTTAGCCTTTACACTATACTAAAGACCAATCTTCCTCAACACTCCATCAACTCTTGCAGGGGTAGTGATAAGTCTTAAAGGCTTCAAACTGTCCTCCAAAGGTGTTTGAACAACCTCCAAGACTTCAACTTCCCATCGCTCTCACCAATTCTTTAGCTAGGGTTTGAAAGGCTAGTAGCCCTTGAGCCCCTATTAGGTCTCCTTCACCTACAAAACAGGTTAGAACTCACAAATCTCAAAAGGACTTCCCACTCTTTTTCCAAGGTTCTTGGTTCACATGGACAACACTCAAATATTCTTGAGGTCCCAGCCTTCCACTGTCTGTACAAAGCTCAAACATGAAATGGAGCAAAAACTAGGGTTTTAAGCCTTCACTTGATAGTTAGCAAACTTCCACTTTGTTTACACACCAAATGGAGAGATGGAGCCTCCTCCTTCATGTAGTAACAAGGTAACACATGATGTTCACTATCCATTTCCTTTAGATACAAGGATTCAAAGCACATCAACCATGTGGCTTAATTTATATCATAAGTTGTACCATGATGTTCACTATGCATTCCTCTACTCTTTCGATTGTCAAATGTGCCACTGACTTGTCATTGATCACCATCATATTCTCCTTTTCATGATTATTTTCTCTATCATCTTTGGTATAAACACTTGAGCTATTATATTTAACTCAAATTGAGGAAACTTAAAAAATCATAATGATAGGCCAAAGAAAGAATATTCAGTCTTTTCATGGTAAAAGGAGACCTCAATTTAATCGTTGTCATCCTCAAAAGGTTAATTCCATTGTCAAACATTTATTGCATATCTTAAACTATGACAAGCGTTTAATAAGGTTTTTGAAGAATAGGCCCTTGACAAGTTAGCTCCATCATTTTTTATTGTCGTTGTATCTTTATTTAGCTCTTACTCCATTCCTTTCAACAGTGATACTTGGATTTTTCATACTTAACTCAGTTGGCTACTATCAAAGCGCCTTTTGACTTGATCATCTCTTCTTCTCATATTGGTTGTCATATTTACATTGTGTTTCGATGCTTTTTCACTTAAAATTTGTCCTAAAGGTCTTTTGTTTTTCAATGTGATTGTCCCAGGTTATTGCTTTTAAAAAAATTGATAATCATATTGTTGCTTACGTTGCATTACACATCATTCAAACTCAAAGCATTACTTCAAATTCGATAACTATTTTGTGATTGAATAATTTGTTGTTTTATTTTCAGATGTTGGTGACAGAAACACCACCCAACGTAACAAGGGCAATGTATATTGGTGTTTCTACTGCAATAGAATCCTCGATGGCTCTGATAGGGGAGGTATGAGGCAAATTACTAAATTTCAATTTACATTCATTGTTATAGATGAACTAGTTCTAGTGAAAAATCAAACCATTATTGATTCGTAGTTTAATTTCTATTCGGATGGTTTATACAGGGCTCGAGAACACCTGAACATCGGCGTGCAAATATTTCCTTCGAGGAGCATGATCGTCAGATGGTTGTAAGTGATTAAATTTTGTTAAATATATTAATTTTTATAATGTAATTTCTATATATTAATGTCTTTACTTCTTATTTTAATAGTTGAAACTTGACCAGGAGCTAAATCGTAGGAGGAGCAGCAGGAGCACCCCTCAACAGAAACGAGTGACAGATTTATCGCCATCGGGTCACACAGGAAAGGGAAAGAAAATTGTATTTGAACCAGAGCATGGAGAGAAATGAATTTTGAATGTAGAACCCTTTGTTGTATGCCTACATGGCAATTTTGTACATATTTTGTATTCGATATATTTGACATTGTATGCCTATATGGCATTCTCGTAAGCCTATATGGCTTTTTTGTAACTATATTTTATACTTATATTGACATATATTGATGTACATGCGTACATGGCTATTTGATTAATACAAATCTTTTTATTGATGGTGTCCATATTTGCATTATAAATTAATGGGTCAATAGATATGAGTTACATGTATTCAAGTGTATACTTTACAACTTACGCACATATACTTTTTGACTTATGTTGAAACATCAAAGATGTGAAAATTGTGTTTGGAAGTCAAGCGTAAAGCCAATTTTGCAATTCTCGGTTCTTTGCATACTTTCGATCTTATGGTCCTTCCTAGCACATATTGTGAATATTTCTCATTTGGTGCAGAAGACAAATTCCTTATTTTTTGAACCAGCTGTTTTCTTGTTTGCCTTCCCTACGGAAAAATATTCCTACTTGTTGATTTGATCAATGATCAATAATGGCTGATTGTAAACACTTGACATTTTTATGTTTTAACTTTAATTTATAATTTTGTAGTTTATATTCATAGCGTTGATTACATTGCATTGCACATCTTTCAAACTTAAAGCATTGCTTCACATTGCAGAACTAATAACTAGATGCTGATAGATGACAAAATTTCAATTACAATATATAGTTTTTATAAAATCAACCTAAGCAGTTATGCAATTACTTCACATTGCATAACTAATAACTAGGAGCAGCTGCCAATTGCATTTGCTTGTCATGGCATTCTATGAGACCACATTTCTTTGAGGCATT
>VDFB02000217.1:0-42135 GCA_007258455.2 Sequoia sempervirens
TTCCTAACATTATTCCAGAAATTAGGACCCCAAGATTAGTGTCTTGATCTTCATTAGGGGGAAATATTATGCAAATGTGTGTTTGTAAATTCAGCCAATGATGTGTGTCCTTCACTATCATGTTGAAATTCCATTCTTGGAATTATATTAATTGTGTGTGAATAGTATAGCTAGAACTTCATTTTGTGGTCTGTTAAGTTGTTCTTATGCCTCCAGTTTATGTTAAAAGTCTTCAAACCAAATTTTTCTCTTAAAAATTGTAGTTATAGCAGAAGTTATAAATTATAATCACCTGAAGCTAACGTCTATTATCTACAGATTAAATGTTGGCTATCTTGAAGAGGGAGATTGCAATTGACTTTTCCTGAAGAACTTTTCCATTTTAAGCAAAGATTTTTCTATTGAAATGTCCTTACAGTAGGTCTTCTCTGGATGAATGATTTCTACCTGGAATTTAGTCTTTGCACCATATATAATATTTTCAGTCTCTATTTCTCCTTGAAAGGTGTTAAAGTGGTTTCATCATGAGTGTTTTGATGTCAAATGCAGTAACTAAATCTTTTTGCAATGTAGGTGTAAGCGAAACTTGAGCAACTTGGTCCTATCAACTGTTCCTAAGTTCACTTGTTTGCAGTCTCTTAACTTACGTCAAAATCAACACCAACTCAATGAACAAGTAGTAGAAATGGTTGCAAAGCATTGCCATGATTTACATGTTATACATCTTTCAAACAACACACAAGTGACAAATAAATCTCTCTAGGCATTAGCATGTGGTTGTAATCTACTAGAAAAGCTTAATATAAGTGGATGTTCTAGAGTCAGAGACCATGCACTTATCTTTCTACCAAAGAAGTGCAAAAAATTGAGGCATCTAAATTTATGTGGTTGTGTTAGAGTTGCATCTGACAAAGCTTTATTGGTAGGTCTATTAGCAAGTGTGGCAGATTTATTTTTTTCTTGGAAATCAAAGTTATATGTTGTGGAATTATTCATCTTTCATAATGGTATGGGAGGCAAGTTCATTCTTCAATACTAATTTAGTAGTGCAACTAGGATCAGTTGTAGTCCAATACCACAAACTTGTGGTTGGTATCTAACATTTGCATATACATTGTGATTCCTAGGAATTGGCTCATAATTGTTGTCTAAATCTCATTTTTGTGCATTGTGTGTGTGTGTGTGTTGTTGAAGCCAGCAGAAGATGGAGAAATAAAGTTGCATCTTCTCCTACAGGGATTCTAAATGTAAGAGCAGTACGGTGAAGTTTCTATGTTTGAAGACCATTTGAAGTAAAAAGGAAATTTGGGGTCCCAAATTTGTTTTTGCTTGTATATAGATTCTCAGTTGTGTTGCATGTTAATAAATGGTATACTTAAGTTTTCTTTTCTTTCCAGACTCTCTAGTTTTGTAGAAATGTTGCATTATGTGACTTATGTTCTGTGAAGATGAATGTGCTCAAATGACCTAGATATCTGGTCCATGAAGTCCAAATACACTTGATCAAAGCAATACAAATTCTCAAAAACATATTGTGGACGCTCTATATTTATGCTATATTGAAGATCGTGTAATATATTCTCGTTTGTAGGTTTTGATCCATCCATTTCTGCTATGGAAGGAACTAAATTTAAACAGTTGAGAATGGCTATAGTAGTTGCATTTTATTTATCAACCACATTACATGATGATTTTGTAAATGAAATGCTTTTTGTGGCTATTTGGCTTGAGCTTTTTGTGAGTTCTTTAATCTCATATATTGTCTATTTGGTTTTCTTAAGATTTTTTTGAGTAATAAACTGGCACGTATTATGCTCTGATCACAAGAAAAATGGACATAATTTTTCATGAACACTTGCAATGCAATTAATTCTTAGACTACCATTGCCTTTCATGATCAATTCCAAAAATAACAACACTAAATTTTCATTCAAGCTAACTGCCATAGCCTTTCATGATCAATTGTTACATATAGGAAAGGAACATGAGAAATTTGGAAACTATGTCAAAATTATTAATAGCCTATAGTTTTCAAGTTGATTCCCTTGCATTTAGGGTCATTGGAAAGTAAAAACAACTATTAGTTGATGGCAAACCCAGTAATAAATGTGGCAGTGCCACAATATCCAAGCAGGTGTTTAGGATTGTCTTGGTTTAAATTAGTTTACGTCAAGATGCATCTCTTTGTTTCTAGTACTTTCAATAAGCCTTACATTAAAACAGTTTTAGTAGTTGTATAATATAATTTACTTTGTGCACACTTTGAAGCCATTCTATTTTTTTATGAATTAAATGAATTTTCCAATATTATCCTTACCTTCTGGGATTACTTCTTTTTTATCTAGTATGTTGCATCATTGTTTTTGCTTTGAAGAAACTAAAAAGTAAATTGCATGACATATAGAATGATTTATAACTATAACTATTATTTATTTATTTGTTTTATCAACATTGTTGCTAAAAAGTTTATCAAACACAACTAATTAAAACATAACTATTCTATAAATTTTTGGCAGGAACTTCCCTGCCCTACAGCTCTTGTTTATTTAGTTGTGTGTTTATTTTGAGGAAATGTTTTAATTTATGTATTTTTTATAAAATAATGTGACTAGAGGTAAAAAATGGGTTTTGATGGGGCCCGGAACCCAATACACAGAAAGATAGGCTGCAATTTAAAAAAAACATCAAAGACCAATAGCAGCCCCGTAGCATCCACTAAAGATTTGCAAGACTACACATGTTGCATAATACAAACAAGCAAGGGCCTAAGGCCCAAAAACAACATGGTTTTAACTAGGACCAGAAACCCTAATAGATAAACAAAGAACCTGCCTGCATCTACCAGGCATCAGCAAACCAACCGCTCATGGAAGACACCACTGAGCCAAGATAGATAATCTGCAAAATGGTGTAAGACACCATCAGACCCCTAATCAAAAACTTGACAAAAACCAAAGACCCCACCTCAATAGGGGAGATGGAGAGCTCAACAAACCCCTGGGCATACAGCCCCTGCTCGAATCAGGAATCCAACGCTGAAACCAAGAGAATGATGAAACAAACAGCAAGGCTACCGCATCCAAAAAACAATAGCACCCTCCACCTCCACCTCCATAGGAGAACTATCCACCTCAATAAGAACAGCTGAGGGGGGTCCACCTCCATAGGACAAGAAGAGAAAACCAACACAATAACCCAGCACCCATTTGTAGTAGCCCTCACTAACTACCACTTTAGAGCCTTCACAAAAGACCAAGAACACTAAACCATCATAATATAAACATGAAACAATTCAACCCATGAGAGAACAACAAACCCTATCAACAGCAACTTGGGGGGAAACCACAACAAAGAGGGCTAGCAGGACTTCAGTCGCCACCTCAAAACCAAAATATCCAGCTCCATCACAGAAGCAACCCTAACCAAAGAAAACAACTAGGGCAGCAAGTAAGAATGACATTCAACCCAGTCCAAAACACCCAGCACAAATCAGTAGCATCCCAAAGTAACCACCATTTTAGAGCCTTCACAAAAGACACGGACCCCATTAACAGCAACTCGAGGGGAAACCACAACAAAGAGAGCCAGCATAACTGTAGCCACAACCTCAAATCTAAAATGTCCAACTCCAAAACAGAAGCAACCCAAACCACAGAGAACAACTGGGGCAACAAAGTAAGAGTGGCATTCAACCCTATCCAAAACACCCCATAGAGAATGGGGGAGATAAGCACAATGTTCAACACTAGAGACATATTCCAGAGAACCACTGAAAGTAGTCTCCTAGATTCAGAATGAGCAAGAAAAACCAAGTCCCATAGGGAGCAGGGGAACCCACATAGGATGGGAGAAAGGAGAAGGCCCAGCAACAAAGAACACCAGGCTACCCCAACATGTTGGTCAAGGCCAAAGAGGAGCCAAAATTCCACACACCCAGCCATAAGGAGGCTCCACCAATCCATAGAGAAGGAACAAAAGAAAACCAACCCAATCTAAAAACTGAAACACCCAAAAAGAGCCTCCACACGCACAACAGGAAGAGATGAAGGACAGCCAAAAAGAAGCTGGAAGAAGAATAGGACAACAGTAGGAACCACCAATCCATCCTCTTGCGCCAAATAGGACTATTAATAGGCCCATTCAACAACCAACCAACCAAAAAGCAACCAACGTACAACCACTCCCACTGTTGAGAGAGCAACTAGAAAGAGACCAATGGGGGCAAGATCATCCACACCTAGAGAGGAAAAAATCCATATCCCATCACGACAGGAACAATAGCAGCCATTCCCAACCAACCAATGAAAACCAAGGAGAGAGCCATAGAAGAAAAGTAGCACCCTCCCCCACCAAGATCCACTTCCAAAGCACGGAAGGAGAGAAAAGAGAGACCCCCATCAGAAGTAGAGTGTCACCCTCTGCCAAGGAAGGAAGCCACCTGCAAAGGGTCCACACGCCAACAATCTTCCTCCCACCGTCCTCCACGATCATCATCCTCTGAGTCTAATTCCTCATTGCCAGCATCCTCAGAGCATTTCAAACGAAAACTTCTCCCGCCCACACCCATGCGTTGTTGCATCTGCTCCATCTCTTTCATCCTACTTGCAATGAAGTAATGTTATAAAATAATGTGAGTTAATGTGACATTGGATTTTATTTTTTTGGTATTTTTTTTATATTTGTATATATATTTTTTATGCATGTATTTGGTCTTTCTTTTTTTTTGATGAATAGGCACTAATCTATATTAATTATAAAGATTAAAATACATATTCACAAAAAAAAGTGGGTGGTAAGAAGGCACACCCCAAGAGTCACATGGGCCTAGCCTAGAAGTCCAAGATTACAAACATTAAAAAAGCCATCAAGTGGCCAAAGCAGTACCAGCAAATCTAGGAGGGTCTCTGTCATCCATGTTTTTCCCCCATACATCAGCGGGGTCTAGAGTGACGTCAAGAGGAGGACCCCAGCCATCATCAGCATCTTTACCTTTATCTTTATATTTATCCTCACACCAGGGTGAGATTGCAAGCGTCAAACACAGAAAACATTTACCAGAATCTGGCCAACTAGAGCCAGTAGTAGGAGTATCATCAGAGGGCCACCCGGAACCACCACCACTGCTCCCTGTCGCTCCTCTAGAGGGCCACCCCTAGCCATCCCGCGGAGGAGGAGAACGAGTCCATCGAGGAGGGCGAGAACCACGTCAAAGAGGAGGTTGAGAGCGAGGGTGAGTAGAGCCACTCTGCTGCCAGCCCCGAGAGGGTGACCGGTCGTGAGAGTAAGTGGATGAAGTGGGCACCCGAGCAACAATACATGGGGCATTGCCCCAATGATCCAAAAGCACTTGAAGGTGAGCCACCTCAAGTGCAACCTTGTTGGCTTGAACTTGAATCTGCAAGAGCACATTAGAGCAAATAATAGCTTTAGAATACAAAGAAACATTTTTATCCATTTGTGAGTTAGCAAATATGCAGGCATTTCTATCTTTCTAGATATTGAAGAGGATTTCCATCATGAAAGTGTGCCAAAGTTGGGTATATTTAGCAAGAAGTTGGGTGAGACTCCCAGCAGAACCATATGCCAGGAGAAGGGCTCTCGGTCTAAAAGGCCAAAAGAAGTCATGAATCCAATTCCAAAACTGTTGAGCTCTGGTACAAAACCAAAAGAGATGCTTAAAAGACTCAACTTGCCCACAAAAAGGGCACTGAGGGTCCTGGAACCCCAAGTGAACAAGTCGAGACCCCACAGGCAAACCTTGACACATACATTTTTATCTACTCACATTTATTTGTGCACATACCTTATTAGTCTTTAACCATCCACATCTAATCATTTTCCCATCATAGCTAACTTTTATGGCCATGGAGCAACCTCATAGGCATAGACTTGTCGCTTTCATTTAAAAATCAAAATTCAAAATTCAAAATTGATCAATCGACCCTATCCACTTTCTCAACTTGAATCAACTAAATACAGTGTGGTGCAAGTTAATACTATATGTTAGTACTTAAAGACATTTGCTTGTAGTCATTTTCAAAATATCAACTCTCAAGCATATCTCTCATCCTAGAGCATTGAAGGAGCAACTAATAGCAACATACTTTTATTAAGACTAAATGTGTTATTCACGTTACAAATCCTTGAGATTATTTCATTTAATTATGTCATAGTTAGATGTACACAATGTGTGTTCTTCAAGGTTCATAAGGTTGGGTGAAAAAGAGACACACATGTGAGAGAGAAATATTTTTAACTATTTATTATTCTCTAGATTATTGAGATATTGTTGCAAGAAGGCTTTAAATAAGGATATTACAAGAAAATGTCAAAGATTGGGAGATATTAAGCATCTTCCTAGGATAGTTTTTAAGATATACATATAAATCCCTTATGGAGTACCTAGGATTCCATTATGAAAGATATGATACTTATGACAAATTCTATATGTGTAACTATGTAATAGGACTTAGAAATAAATTACAAGTGTTTGACCAAATATACATTTGGTGTTGGTTTTTTTCATGGAGTTTTAGACATTAGTTTGGGCTCATGGTTTTGATCCCTTATTTTGGAAACCATTTACATATTTCAAGTTTCTCTTCTTTTTCATTGGGGGCATGGGACAAAGGTTATGTAGTTGGTTTGAATGTACTATTACTCTATCAGAATGATATTAGATTGAATGAAGAAGTTAGATGTATATTTACTCCATTTGTTGAGAATAATACAAACTTGAGCCCTCTTTAGTGGTGGGTTTTCTTCACCAAAGAGTTTCTCCATGCAAATCTTGTTAACATAAATAGTGGCATTATCAAACTAGTTAGATTTTAGTCTACATAGGAGAGTCCTTTTCACACTTGTTAATTCTTTGCATAGGGACTTTTCTTTTTATCTCACTTCATAGGGACTTTACACATGTCCTCACACTTGTCCCAGATGTTCTAAGATATGTTTCATTCTTGGACAGTTAGTCAATTTTCTATTCCTACCTTCCTTCATTCTTGTCCTACTTATACAAGGAGCCTTGTTATACATTTTGATTCACTTTTTACAATAGCTATCATTTGGCTCATTATGGACATATTCATTTTTGAAAGTTATCATTAGATTTTCTTCTAGATCTTGGTTGCTCTATCATCAAATTAAAGCTATGAATTGCAAGTCTCTTCTCATTTTATGGTGAACCCCACACCCATCCCTATCAAAGGTATCTTGTGGGTTCAAATAGACATCACTATTGAATTTGGAAGGCCCAAATTAGCTAACATAACCTATAGTTTTGTCAAATTTTGACAAAAGAAATTTTAACCAAAAAAAAGATCCCCTATATTCATTATATCATACAATTTTCATGAAACCTATACAAAAAAAAATAGTTTTGAAGGTAAATTATTTTTGGAAAACTTTATTTGCAAATCTGGGTATATTTTTTACTAGTTTGATGTTTTCAAGGATAATTTTTGTAAGGTCACAATTTGGTCTATTTTTTGGGTTGATTATTAGCCCCAAACACCATGCTTAGTGCTTAATGAGAGGGCTTCTAGGTCAATGGTGGGTCAGGTGTTGTAAACTTCATCTAACTTGTTGGGACTCAATTTTGCTTCCAAAAAATTATTTAAGTCCCCTTCACTTTTGTGTGTTTTGACTATTCTTGGAACTCATTTATAACCAATCTAGGAAGTCTTATATGGGGTCCCCTTGCTCAAACTTGTATTTCTGTCATCCTTTATTTTCCACATACATGCTTGTATTATGTTGGAAGTAGCAAATTTCCAAGAAATGTGTATGTGTTGTTAGGAAATAAGGCATAATACCCACATTAACTTAATCCATTTCCTACATAACCCCATGAGATAAAAGCATGCATACAAGCTTACCGAATAACCATGATACATAGATCAAAATAGACAAGTCACAAGGTAACACAACATATACCTTGGGAAAACCCTCAAGGGGGGAAAATCGAACCTCCAAAGGCATCCATACTCCATCTATTATTCAACAAAAAAATAATACATGCACTTATATAGTTGCAGCAAATAATGAATCATCAAGCCTCTCCAATGCATCCTCCATGTGTCCAAGGATGAATCCACACATCCCATGCCACGCTTCACATGTGCACTCCTCAAAAAGACTCAATAATGACAACCCACTCACCCAGCCAACCTTAACCAATAAACATGTGTTTGCTTTTATAGATACAAACTCACACAAATACAACCAAGTGGTAAGATAAAACTTATGTGTCATAAAACCATGTGAACACAAAACCATTGACCCCTCATTTAATATTGAGTACTAAGTTTTCACTTTATTAAATTATTTCCCCGAATATTAAATTATTATCCTATATCTCCCACACATAAATAATAACCCAATATTATAATACAAATTTACAAGTGTCCCCAAATAATTATCTAATGTGGATAAACACACCTCCTAGGTTTATCACAAATAAATAATTATAACATTATAATAAATCAATTTTATGCAATGGTGTACAACACCAAATCCTAACATTCTCCCACTTGTTGTATACATTGCATAAGGGTCAATCAATGAAATACATCAGCATAGCCATACATGAAACTACATGAAGCTCCGCCATGTTATCATGCTCCATCAAGATACCTACAATAAAACTAAAGTGACCATCATCTCAAGTAAGAAATCCTCTCATCCTCTAATGTGCCACCTATGGAAGAAAAAGAACATGCCAAGGTGAAGATGCACCAATCTACAAACACAAGCATCAAATCCAAGTGATAACAAAAGCTCCAAGTTGCTATCAAAAATTAAAAAACCCACATGATCAAAAATAGCATCCACAACACATGTTAATACATCCAACCATCCATACCTCCTAGATATCAATAGCATCAGTAAACTTATGTCAACATATGTCCAACCCATAAACCACAATCAAACTCCCTATATCAAACTTATCAATTAAGAACATATATATCCAAGAACTCCCATTGCATGGGTAATTTCAATATGAAAATGATCAAGGCATATCAAATATACCAATCAACATTATACCAAGGTGTGATAAATTATCAAAACATGAAGTATAAAGAATAATCAAAATGATCCACACATGCAACACCAAGTAGTTGCATACTCTCTCACATAGCATCTCAAAACAATCCTCTCAAATCATATGAACATGAACCTCCAAGAAGGAACCATAGAACGAAGAGAGAAAACCTATATATCATAACATGTCCTACCAACACCTCAAAGTGCTAACATTGTGTCAAGTATGATCTCCTTACAACCACAAATGAGAAACATCAACAACATCCATCCACTCAATCTCATAAATCAAATGCAACATATGAATCATTTAAATATACCAACATGGATGTAAGCCTCTCTAATCAAGGAATATCAAACTCAAAGTATCAACTCCATCAACTCCCAAATTAGGAAATCGTCCCAATAACCATCTCCTAAACTCCTTGTCAATGGATGATAACATAGACTCAAATTCACAAGGAGATAACTATGCCAAACATCTCTCAAAAAGAATGATCCATAACCAACTAACCATAGCTCAAGAACTTGTATCTATGAAAGATAAATAAATATAAACTCATGCTAAACGATCCTCAAATGAGTCTTCCAAAATCAATCACCATGGATCAAGACTCATTTCCCATGAGAAAACAAAGCACAAAACAAAACACATCTATTAAAGAATGGGAAAATACCTTTCAAATGATAAACCACTAAGTAGACCAAGAATGGGAATGAGAATGCTCCTCCAAGATAAACAAGTCATCATGACTCACTCCAAGAAAAATCTCATTTAAAGGTCCATCATGAACTCATGTTCATATCCAGGTGAAGGCTCCTTTGTGTTTCTACTTAGATGTCATCAAGAGTAACCATCTCAAGCAAATGTCTCTAATCCTAAGAGAAATCCAACCTCACCTAAGTCTCCAAGTATTCATGAGCACCTAAAACTAATCAATCCATGTTATGATCCAAATGCAAAACCACATTATCATGAAACTCCCAAGAAAATGACCAATGTACTCAATAAGAAGAGAACCAACAAGATCAATGTCAAATCTCCAACCACAAAATTAGGAACCCAACATGACATCAAGATCTAACCATCTCCTCCTAGGAGATCACATGTAACAATCCATACATCCTGGTCTCAAGAGAACTTGTATAATGTCAAACCTCTAAGCTAACATCAAGAGTAAACCATGACACAATATCAAACACACTATAAACCAAGAATCAACATCTCCAATTGCATGAAGATAACCGTCTCTTAATAGTGAACCTATAAATGTGAAATAACTCTTTTGCAACAACAGGATCTAAGAGCTCCTCTAAGATATCCACAAACACTAAAGAATTTCATCCATCACTAATGATGAATCCACATCACTACCATCAACTCCCAATAAACTATGATACTAAGTTATACATGGCATCATAACAACCACCTCCTAAATGAAGATCATCCAGGTCCACACATGCAATTAAAATGCCAATAATACCAAGTAGAACCATGATCTCCCAACCAATAAGATACAACCATCATTAAAACATCAAGAATGAATCCTACACTACTAAGTCATCACTGCCAAAATATCCCACTAAAATGTGTAACCAAGCTATCATGAAATTGTGATAAACCCACATGTTACAAGTCCCAAACACCAAGGGAATTGGGGCTCTAGCATTGCGCAAGGAGGTGAATTGACACATGACTTGTGTGGCTATCTCGAGCCCCTTTTGGGTTTGATCTTTATGAAGATTTGGTTGAAACTTATGGTGCAAGTCTTTGTTAATTTAATCAAGTGGATCTAAAGTATGCTTGTCATAGCTTTTTGCATTTGCATGTTGGGTACCTGTTGTTACTAGGGTTTGTGCTTTTTAGATTGGTATTCATGTTTCCTTGTCTAATTCATAGATGACCTTGAGGTTCATTTGTGGTCTCTCATAGATGTATTGATTGTACCTATGCAAGGGTTTATCAATTAGTGTTTTCTTCATAAGGGAGGGAGGAAATCATCAAGATGAGGGTGCAAAATCCTTTAAATAGATCTTGTAGGTAGAAGAACCAAAGAGGTCATCTGAAAATGTGAAGTTCAACCTAAGAGTCGAAGGAGATGATGGAGATGAAGTCATGGAAGACAAGCAGTTTCTCATAAATCAAAGAAAGAGATAAGGACCCCCTCTTGCCTTGGGTCCTTAGGGTTTATCCTAATGATGAAATGTTGAAAGCGGTAAAAAAAAAGAAACTAGGTTAAAAAATGTTATATTTTTAGCTTGTTTAGATTGTAATATTATTCTAGCAAGAAATTTTTTTGATAACTAGCTTCGGAATGTATGGGGAAGGAAACTTGGGATATATTTCTCTTTTTTTAGGATGATTCAAAAGGGTTCATTTGTAATCCTCTTAAAAAGTAATAACATGCAAAAAAGGGTTCTTGAGAAAGATTACTGGAACATTAGAAAAAAATCGTTTAAAGCTATTCCTTAGTTGCCTGAAACCTCTCATGAAGAGATTATGTTTTTCTTAGTTCCAAGATGTTTAAATATCAAAAATTCCCCCCCTCCCACAAGTTTGGGATTTTTTACCTCACCTTTTAAAACTGTTGGGAAAGGTTTTGAAGATTGAAGAAACTAGATCTTCTCTCCCACACATGAATGCTCAAGTTTTAATAACATTCAATACTAGAATTCAAATTCCAAAAATTCTAGAATTTTCTATAGAGAATAAAAGCTTTCAATGTTAATTAGAAGCTCTTAGAGAGATAACTATCTACCTTCTTTGATGGACATCAAAAAAATATTGTCCAAAAATTATTAATAAAAAAATACCCATCCTAGAGCAGCCTTTATGGGTGAAGAACAAAGTAGAAAATTGGAGGAAATACCCATAGATTTGAATGGAAAAGAAACTAACAAAGACAATGGTAGTTAAAATAAAATGGAAAATTCACAAGGTGGAGGAAAACACAACCTAGGAGGCGAAAGACAACCTAGGAGGGGAGACTCCAAACCCCTTTGTTAAGAATGAAAATACTGAAGAAATGGATCAAAGTGACAATTTTGAAGGGAATATGGGAGGTAATGACCCAATCCCCAAATTGAACCCCACTTTGAACAAATAAAGAAGGGATAATATAAAAGATGTTAATCTCCCTTCAGTAGATTCAATATCAGTTAACAAAACAAAGAATGCTCAAGAATTAGTTATGGATAAATTGAAAGAACAAATTAGGAAAAGAAAGGAAAGAGGTGGGAAATAAACCCCCAGACTCTCCAAAGATTAGAGACTCCCTTGACCAGAAGGTTTACCTCTAGATGAGAACCAACTAAAAGAAATGTGAATTTCATTCATCCTCTTTTTAAAGAAACATGGGTCAATCAAGACCCTAAATCTAAATTTTGAAATAAAGAGGAGGTTACAAAGAGGAAAAATGTTAGCAGAAGCAACAGTGGTTAGAAGCCCATAAAAAAGGGAAAGGGTGAAAATTTTCCCACATGTTTTGATAGGCTTTACAAGGGTCAAAAAATCCAAATCCTTATAATAAATGACAATAAATTGTTTAAGCTAGAATATGAGAGGCCTAGAATCCTCAGACAAGAAATATGTATTGAGAACACTCTATAATGAGAAAAGATGGTGTAGGAGCATCCAGTGGCATAAGGGCAATCCTGCATCACCCAAAAAATATTTTTCCCTTTTGTTAGCTTTTTGGTAATGTTTTTGCATTTCTAGATACCCTTTTCGTCGAATAAGAATTCCCAACTTTCAAAACTACTTTTCTACTTTTTGTGGTCAAACTACTATTTTTAGCATATATGAATTTGAAGGTGTGAAGAGGTGAAAATTTATGGGAAGCTTTGGGACAAAAAAAAACACTTTGGCGAAAGAATCAGGCCAAGATCATTCCTGGTTTGAAAGATATTCAAGTTTCAGTTTCCCAAAATTGCCCTAAAAACTCTTCTGAGTCTAGTTTGAGGCACTAAACGGTCTCGTACAGGTCCAAAAATCATCAAAATTGACAAAGTGGGTTCTTAGCATGTTCTACACTTCGATACCTTTCCAATGGTTCAAACGAAGCATCAAAGGGAGTCTCAGATTAAAAGTTATGGCTTCTGGAAGTTGGTCAATTTTCATAAAATTACCAATTTTCGAATTGGGACTCAATTTCTTAATTTCAAATTTCAAATTTCGGCGCCCAAATGCCTACATTCAAAATTCAAATTGTATTTTTGGCTCCAAGCCGGAAAAGGCTATTTAGGACTCATTTTGGAAATTCAAGGGGGGATTGGAAAAAGAAAGAATTGTATTGGGAAAGGGGGAATTTCTTTTTAGAAATAGTGAAAGTTGCATGTATTGCAGCCTATGAGGATTTGATCCTTTGGAATGTAATTTCTTTGTAATGAGAACATATTGCTAATAAATAAATAACAATTATGTGATTGCCTCTATTATGTGCTTTTCTAAGTCTCGGGTTGTGGCTCTCATCAAAAGAGATTTAGATTGCTTAATGATATAGGAAGTAAAGCAGTTGGGATTCATCTAGAAAATAACTTGAAATTTATATGGAAAAATGCTTGTCTTTTATGCAAATCATAATAAAGGGAAGGGAGGAAATGCAATTCCTGTAAATTGGAAATAGATTCAATATATGATTAGCTATGATTGATCTCCTTACAATAGACACTTATGGGTAATTATTGAGAACAATGATAAAAAAAATTGGTTTATGCTCCATTTATGCCCCTAATGACTATAGGGAAAGGATTGAGGTTTGGGAATGGTTTCCCACTAATCTACCTAAAGTGCCCTGGATGATTGGGGGTGATTTTAACATTATCGAGAATAGAGAAGATAAAAAAGAAGGGATACACTGGTCCTAGAAAGGAAATGAACAATATTATTTGCTTAAAATGAAAAACACTAAAGCTTTTTGATCCTTTGGAGGGTAAAAAAAGAAAGTAAAATTGTTTGGTTTACTTCGTGTATCAACCAAATGGGTAATAACAAAATCTATTGTAAACTTGACAGATTCTAAGAAAATGATGAATCATTCTGCTTTGAGCAAAATTAAGGATGTAATAGTGTTTGAGTGGAATAAAACACTATGTCATATCATTATCCAATTGAGGCAAAAAGTATGCTTAAAAGGAATTTAGTTGGCAATAAAATTAGGAAAAATTATTTGTTCAAACTACACACTGAGCTTCTACAAGATAAAGACTGTTCAAATGGTATTTCCACTCTCAGGTATGTAGTGTAGAAAAATGTAACCCTTTACATTTTCTCACTTGTTTGGGCCCTCCTAAGTTAAATTGGACTTAATAATGTCTTAATTTAGTGTTATTAAATGTGCCCCTTTACATTTACACACTTATTTGGGCCCTCTTAATTATGCCTTAATTAGCCCTTTTAATTCATTTACAAGACTAATTAATTAAATTTTCCAAGGGGGAACCCGACAATAATTAATGCCTAAATATAACACTTTACATTGAGCAATGTGTGTTCCAGGTATAGGGACCTGGAACCCATTCGCCCATGGGAAAATGGGTCCTCCCTGGACCTTTTTAAATTATGTTTTTGGCAGTAGTTTAATGTTTTCAAATCCATAATTCAATGTTGGCTTGTGATATTTTAATTTTGGGAAATTTAGGATACATACCTATAAATACAAGGTCATTACACAAAGTTTCACCTAGCAATTTTATGAAAATTTTATGAGCATTTCAAGAGAAATCAAAGGCATTCAAGAGCAGATATATTAGAGATTTATTGCAACATTCAAGATCTATTCATGATGTCAAGGTCTTCTTTCATCATGCATGTTTTTGGAGCTAACATTATGATGTAGGTTTCAAGATCAAGTCAAGCATTCAAAGCATCATTTCAAGTGTCAAGATCCACATCCAATTCAGCTATTTCATGCAAGTTGCAGACTTCCTAAGATCTCCATTATCAAGGTTTCATACAAGGGTTTGTTGAATGGTAACATATCTTTGTTCATTCTTCATTCCCTCTTTCATGTTTTATTTTGGTTCAAGGTATGATTACCAAAATAGGGTTTCACCAAGGAAAAACCCCATTCATCCAAAAATAAACGTATTTCTCTTTTGTGTTTGTGATTGCAAATTTAGGTTGAAGAAGACTTGAAGGCATTTTGAAGAGCAATATTTACAAAGTTGTAAAAGTTACAAAAGTTGCAAAAATTGTCAAAGTCATAAAATCATGGAATCTAACCTATAGATCGTATTTCTAACTTTTTGACACTGAAACCTGGACAAATCAAAACTTCATATCTGCACCAAAGGCTCTCGAAATATTGTTCCAACCCCTGTACTTGGACCCATTAACCCATGAGCGAATGATTCTCAAATCAGCTTACAGAAAGCACTTTTGTTGACCGATACACATGTTTTTGCCCTTCTCATATCTGCATTATGTTTTCTGGTTCTACAAATATTGAGCTTAATCTTCAAGTTTCAAGTGTTAGATTGCATTTTAGAGTTGATTTTCTATTTTTAGTTTTTCTCCCCAAAGTGTTGTTTGACCTTGACCCCCATCCTTCAATCATAAGGAAATTTGAAGATTCTCACTTTGACTTGATTCACATAAGGGTTGATAATCAATTCATTGTGTGGATATTATTTCTTAATGAAATAGAGGAAAATAGGTCCCTTATCACATCATATTTTAAACCCAAAAACCCTATTTTTCTTTGTTTCATTTTGGTGAACTCGACGTTTAAGCATCATATCTTGCTGATTTGGAGTCCATTTTCAACCCTAGATCTAGGTCTTACATTCATTTGCATTACATTGCATTGATTTTCATCTCATTTAGGGTTGTTTACTTGCATTAGTTTGCATCTCAATTAGAGCTTTAGGTTTGCATTTTTCCATTCTTTAAAATCTAGAAACTTCAAAAATATCAATCATTTTTGCATAATGCTTACATATCATTACATCATCATTCATTTACATTACAAAATTGAATCAAAATTGCATCTCCAATAAGGTATTTTTGTTTGTCATTTAGCACTATTTTGCACTTGCATTTAGACCTCATTTTACAAAAATCTAAAACTGCAACTCACTGTCTGAAACTAGAATCTGAAAACAATAGAAATCATCTCAAAAACTTGCAAATTATTTTTTTAAAACCCTGAATTGAGACCCATTCACCCATGGGTGAATGAGTCCCTAATCAAGGATTTTTCTAAATTTTTGAGCATTAAAACTATTGTTTTTTCCTTCTGTGTTTCTATATTTAGTTTGTTGTTTCAATTTCCAAAATTTTTGTTATCTAAAATTGTTCATATTAAGAATACTTTGTCAATTTTTCAAATTCAGTGCATTGTTTGAATTCAAAATTGCATCTAAAAGACATCATTTTTTAGGTTTTTATAAAGCATAATTAGAACATTATCTTGTTTAGATCTAAAAATTGCTTTTACATACGTGCATTGCACTTTATATTCTAGGGTATTTCATTGCATTTTACCTCTTATCCACTTTGGGTGTACCTTGGGTTTGTGAAACTTGTATGAGCTTCACAACTTGGTGTTCTATTTCCAATACTATCGTGAGACGTAGTTCGAGACTCATGTCATCCCATGATACATCATTCATCGTGGATCTTGGGTTCTCTAACTCTTTCACTCATAGTGTTGACACTAGTCAATCCACTATGGATCATACCCTTAACACTTCATTTCCCATTACTTCCCTACCCACACCTAATGTAACTGATGTTGATGCAATGATTGCTAATGTCCCTCATGAGAACATTAGAATAATGGATGAAAAACTTGATAAATTACAAGATTTTGTAAGTTATGAATGTAATGGTGCTAATGTGGTTCCTATGATAGATAACATGAGGAGAATGATTGAAAATGAACAAGGAATAGAGATTTTTTGTAGCTTAGATTGCGTTATTAATAAGTGTGTCCCTACCATAACTAGTTGTGCCCAAGCTTTTGGGTATACTCAAAGCCAAGGTGGAATTCCAATTCCTCCTTCTAGAACCATAACCTCTATTCCGACATACACTAATCCAACTATTACAACAACCATACAACCTACTAGGAATTTCAACACTTCCTTAGGTATTTCCACTGGGATTCCCTTTAGCTTTATGCATTCAAATATCATATCTCCAAATCTATTTCCCCTCACAAACTTACAAGTCACTTTCCCTCCACATACACATACACCTCCACCTTATTCACCTCCATCTCACAATATTAACAATGATCATGTCCTTAGCACGCTCTTACAAAATGTTTCATCCCTCCAACAACAAATTGCTATATTAAGTCAAAATCAAAATGACCAACCTTCACAATATGTCAAAAAAAATCCCTTGTCCTTGGAGATATTGAGAATACAAATGCCACAAGGTATAGAGATTCCTAGATTTGAGAAATATGGTGGGAAAGGAGATCTTGTTACCATGTTTCTGCATATACAACCCTATGTAGTGGCTTCATTTTTGAGGATAAACTCTTGGCTAAACTCTACCCTATTTCCTTGAAGGATACTGCTTTGGAATGGTTTTTTTCCTTACCAAATAATTCAATATGTTCATTCAATGAACTTATTGATGCCTTCTACAATCACTTCCAAATACATATGGATCCTAAGATGACCTTAGTTGATTTAATGACATGCAAACAAAAGGATGATGAAAAGGTCATTGATTTCATAGTGTGATACTAGATGCTTTACTCACAAACAAACATTAAGATTCACAATGATGACCTTTAAATAATATTTATTTCCAATTTTCCAAACAAAGTCCAAACTAAGCTTGAGATGTTGAAATTTCCCTCCTTCACACAGTTGTGTACTTCCCTCCATGATTATCAAAATCTGGTTAATATTCATGAAGTGAAAACTCTCTCTAGCCATCTTGAAAAAATCTAAATCCACGTCTCATAATAACTATCAACTATTCAAGAAACAAAATAAGGGCTTTTTACAAATTAACCCCCCTCAACCAACTCAACATGTTGATAACCAAGTGGCTTCTATAAAGACGACAAATCCATACACATTTGTCAATATAAATAGACAATTCACCCCTTTACCTAATACCCTTCATAATATCATGCTACAACTCTTAAAATAGAAACTAATTTCCTTACCTCCTGTTAGAGCTCTTGATCCTACTAAGTCTCTACCTTCTAACTATAGACAAAATGCCTATTTCCATTTTCATCGACAAAATGGACATGATACAAAATATTGCAAGTGTCTTAAACATCTTGTGCAAGACCTCATTCATTCTAATCATATTCAAATTGGTTGTGTTAATGATCAAGGTAATAAGTCTGTAGCCCCTCCTAATCAAAATTTACAAATATTTACTAATCCTATGCCAGATCATAACATTTCCTTTGTCAAAGCTAGTGAAACAAAGAATGATGTGACGAATATTAACACGAATGATGAAATCACGAAGAACATGGATAATATGATTGGACTTATTGAAGTTCAACCTCGTAAGGGCCTAACTAAGATGTCACTTGACATTTCTTTTTCACAACATGACATAATTAAACATGCACCCGATGGTCCTCTTTACATAGCTGGAAGAATCAATGACAAGCCTACTAATGGGATATTAATTGATCTTGTTTGTGTAGATAATGTGATCACTGAAGAATTATTATTTATGCATGAGATTTACCAATATATTTATGAAAAACCAAAATCATGGATCAAAACACATAATGGTTTTGCTTGCCCTATGATAGGTTTGATAACTCTTCCTTTAAAAGTTGGACCAAAACAATTACGTGTCTCATTTTCCATCATTCCATTGTCAAACCAATTTCATATGAAGTTAGGCTACCCATGGCTTCGCTCCATGAATTCCATCCCATTGGTTGTGCATAAATGCTTAAAATTTCCATTTGACAATGAGATCTTTATTGTGCATCATAGTGGCTTTAATCTTGTGCCTTCTTGTGGGAATTTCTCATTGGATTTATTTTGGCTTAAACCTATGGAACTTATTAGGCCTCATGAGGACTTCTTTTTCAAATCCTATCAAAAGTTTAAGGAAAAATGCATAGCAGAATTATCCCTTACAAATATGCCTCAACCCATGATTGAGCCTCCTATCCTTGACGAAAGCATGATTGAACCAAAATCCCTTCCAAGTAACCAAGACTAAAGCATAGCCAATCCTCCACCCATTTCCTACAAGATACCATGAGATAACCAAATAAGTCTCATTGTGCCTCCTAAAATCAGACAATTTTACAAAGATAAAGAGAAAGTGGTTGAACAACCTCTCATGGTTCCTTTTATTCCTCCCTTAAGTGAAGAAAAGAAACCTATGGCTACTAAACCCACTCCTACACAATCACAACTTGAAAATTGAATGAAAAGAAACTGAAATGCTAGAGAGTGTAGGCATAGACGTCATGCTATTACTCGTTTATTACAAGCATAAAAAGAAAATCACAACATAGAAAATCACAATCTAAACTTACCTCAAGCAATGCATGATGATTCTATGCCTTTGCTAAAACAAGAAAATCCTAAACCTCGAACATAATAAGAACAAGCACCTTCCATGGATATTATCATTAGACCTTCTATTGTGATTAACTTGGATGATGATAATGAAATTGCAAAAATTGATGAGGAAGTGCATAAAGAGTTAAATTTATTTTTTCCTCTTCAATGAGCTTAAATGATAATAATTGTGATGATCCTCCTATAAAGAGTGATTCACCGCATGTTGAACTTGGTGATCGTCCTAGTTTGGCACTTGGCATTGTCCCTTTGGCTAGTTATCCACCTCCTACATATGATGAACACGATTGGGATGTGGATGACCTGCTATAGGTTGACTCGCATGTGCCTTATTAGTCTTGTTTTTATTTTCTTTTTCATGTTCTTTTTGTGATTGCATGGGTGTAATTTTATCCCTCGTATCATTCTATTTGATGTGTCTTCATGTTCATTCCTCTATTTGTACCTTCATTCTTCTATATGTCATAAACACTTATCTTTTATTTTGTCTTGTCTTTTATTTTCTTTTTGGGGATGATGCAAGACATTGAGACATTTAAGTCTCTTCCATGTTGACCCAAAAGGATTTTCTTTGTATTCGCTCTCTATGTGACATTCTTCCAGTTCTATGAGTATTTGGAGAATGATGATGTTTTTGGGCTTATAATATCATTGTAGCAAAGACATATGCTAACCCCGAGTCCATGAATCCCTTATGTGTGATTTTAGGATTTCATTTCAAGGGAAATCCCTTCCTTTTTCATGACATAGCTTCATTTGGAAACATATGACTTGGCATAGGGCTTTCCAAATAAGCTCTCATGTCCTCTTTATTGTTAGAATTTATCATTTGCTACTTTAAATTAATTGCTCATAGCATGGTGTTAGCAATTTATTTAAAGTGGGGGCATACATTGGAATTATCATTTTGAAGATCTTGGACTATATTCTTATGTTTCATTTTGTGGTCTTTTTACTTCTTGTGATGTGTCTTCTTCTTGGTGATGTCATTAGGTTTGATGTCCTCCAAGAGTGTGACCTTTCTTGGCATACGATTTTCCTCTTAGTGGTGATGCTATGTGTTGTGTTCCCTAAGTTGTGAATCTGTTATCCTAGACTTTTCCTCTCTTGGATACATTAGGCATGATGTACCCTAAAAGGAGACCTTACATGAACTAAGAAAAATCCCTTTAAACATTTCTTATCCTATTTGCATATTTTCATAAGTGTTTAGCATAACTCAACTTGCTAACCTTGTGAAGCTCGAAGTTACAACTCTTTTTCATGGCCACCAAGCATAACACACTTTGCTTTCCTATGGTGCCTTGTTTGTTCATAAGTCTTTAGCATAACGCAGCTTGCTAAGCCTTATGAAGCTCAAATTTTATATTGTGTGGTGCCTTATTAAAGTTATTGGAGGTATAACTTTTGTATGGTATGGGAGCCTAATAAGATTCTCTCATTTGTCACCCTTGGGGGCTCACCTAGTGGATAATGAATTTCACTAGCATATGTGAGCGTGCATTGTTGTTTGCATAGTGGGCAATGAGTTCCACTTGTAAACATTTTTGGAAAAACAACTGAGGCGTGTTCCACATCGCATTGGATAGTTGAGGCTTAATCCATCTCTTTTTGCCTTTTATTTTTCTCTTCCTTTTAGTCTTTGGCATTGTATGATTGAGTATCTTGTCATTGATGCATACATATATATGTTTAACATAGGCATGTGTCTCCTCGTTCCTTTTTTTATTTTACCATGAGATCTTAGGTCTTGGGGGCTTGATCACCTTCCTTGATCTTTGTCATCTTATCCTTCCAACGATTGTACAATTAGACTTCTCTTGATTGTCTAATTTAGTGTGAGTTTGACATAAGGTCATCCTCTCACTAAAGTGGGGGATAAATGTAGTGTAGAAAAATGTAACCCTTTACATTTTCTCACGTGTTTGGGCCCTCCTAAGTTAAATTGGACTTAATAATGCCTTAATTTAGTGTTGTTAAATGTATCCCTTTAGATTTACACGCTTATTTGGGCCCTCTTAATTAAATGAGCTTAATTATGCCTTAATTAGACCTTTTAATTCATTTACAAGCCGAAATAATTACATTTTCTGAAAGGGAAACCCAACAATAATTAATGCCTAAACATAACACTGAGCAATGTGTGTTCTAGGTATAGGGACCTGGGACCCCGAATGGGTCCTCCCTAGACCTTTGGGCCTAAATTTATATTATGTTTTTGGTGGTATTTTAATGTTTTCAAATCCATAATTCAATGTTGGCTTGTGATATTTGAATTTTGAGAAATTAAGGATACATACAAAAGCTATAAATACAAGGTCATTTCACTAAGTTTCACCTAGCAACTTTGTGATAATTTTATAGGAATTTCAAGAGCAATCAAAGGCATTCAAGAGAAGATATATTAGAGATTTATTGTAGCATTCAAGATCTATTCATCATTTAAAAGTCTTCTTGCATCATGCATTTTTTTGGAGCTAACATTGTGATGTAAGTTTCAAGATCAAGTCAAGCATTCAAATCATCATTTCAAGTGTCAAGACCCACATCTAATTCAGCCATTTCACACAAGTTGCAAACTTCCTAGGATCTCAATTATCAATTTTTCATTCAATGGTTTGTTGAGTGGTAATATATCTTTGTTCATTTGCCATTCCCTCTTTCATGTTTCATTTTGATTCAAGGTTTGATTACCAAAAGGGGTTTGACCAAGGCAACCCCCATTCACCCAAAAACAAACATTTTTCTCTCTTGTGTATGTGATTGAAAATTTAGGTTGTAGAAGACTTGAAGACCTTCTGAAGAGCAAGATTTATAAAGTTGTCAAAGTTGCAAAAGTTGTCAAAGTTGTCATCAAATCACGAAATCTAACCTATAGACTGGATTCCAACTTTTTGACACTTAAATCTAAACAAATCAAAAGCTTCGGATCTATGCCAGAGGCTCCCAAAAGATTGTTGCAACCTTTGTACTTGGACCCAATCGTCCATGAGCGAATGAGTCTCAGATCAGCTTACAGAAAGCACTTCTGGTGGCTGGTACACATGTTTATACCCTTCTCATATTTGCATTTTATTTTTTGGTTTCTATAAATATTGAGCTTAATCTCCAAGTTTCAAGTGTTAAATTGCATTTTGGAGTTGATTTTTTATTTTTAGTTTTTCTCCCCAAAGTGTTGTTTGACCTTGACCCCTGTCCTTCAGTCATAAGGAAATCTAAATATTCTCACTTTGACTTGATTCACCTAAGAGTTGATAATTAATTCATTGTGGGGATCTCATTTCCTAATGAAATAGAGGAAAATAGGGCCCTTATCACATCATATTTTAAACCCCAAAACCCTATTTTTCTTCAGTTCAAGGTATATTTAAATAAAAATATTATGCATGCATCTTCTACAAAGGATTATATCAAAAGGATACAATGAGGTTTGAAATAGGAGTGGGGAAGGGGAGATGAGAGATAGTGCCACTAAAGGTAAGAGCATGGTGAGGGTTCTAATTGAGGGGTTATATCAAAAGGATACAATGAGGTTTCATATGATGAGGAATCCTCATGATATTTTGCATCTAAGGTGGATGTTTCCATGATTCAATATCCTTCAAATAGGATTCTAAGAAGAACATGATTAAATTTTGAATGAGAGAGGTCATTTCACAAAAGTGAGGAGCTACATTCCTTTGGGAAAATTCATTATTTTAGAAGATTAAGTTTTGATAGAAGAAGGAAGGAGTCTAAACTATATGGGGAACAAAAGCATGGGTGTTAGCAATGGACTAAGAATGGGAAATGTCTCCCTTTTCAAGAAGTATGACATGTAATGGAGCATCAATGAAGAAAATTGAGTCCATGGGGGCATTTACATCATGAGTAGGGGAGAAATTCTCTATATGGGAACATGAACATTCAAACCATATATAATAATTATATTATAATGGAGGGAGTTATGTTTCCATTTTTAAGGTTTAAAGGTAATGTGTTTATCATATATATGTATTCATGATGTTTTAATCTAGAAATGCACCATGAACAAAGAAAAACAATCTAAAAAAATAATTTGTGAATATATGTTTCTAAAGATGTATAATTTTATGATGAATTAAAATCTTGGATAAGCCTATGGTGGCTAAGAGTAATCTTGTAGGTAGTTTAAAATCATAATTGAATAGTTGAGGCTTAGCCTGTTATAAGCCCATTGTGGTGGAGACTAGGGATGTAATTTATATTCTCGATTATATACATTGACTCTAAGTATCATTATACACAAATTGTGTGGGGTTTAATTAAGAATGCATGGTTAGAAAGTCCTTCATTCAACCTTCCATCCAAGACTACATCAAGTGGTATTAAATAGAAAGGTTTAAACTTCAAAGGGTTTCTACTTATTTACACGTCCTTGAATTGAGGTATAATAAAAAGGTATCTTGTAGATAGAATTCCAAATCTAAAGTAGTCACAAGGGGTTTATGAGAAAATCACTAAACCTAAATTAGTTAGAGAAAAATTGAAAAAGATAGTGAAAATAGACCATCAACTATGAGGAAATTTTTGAAAGATAAATAAGTTAGAATAAATAAAATATGATTCCCTTTAGCTAGAGTATCAATAACTTAGTGAGGTCATATGATAGTTATAAACATAGAGAAAGTTTGAGAGGTGAAATATAAGAAGAGATGTGAATGAGGTGGATAGATAATCATAGAGATGAAATCTACTAAAGAATTTAGGTGAACATACAAGGAAACGAAATAGAGTACTAGAATTTTTAGGTAATATGCAAGTAAGAATATTGCGATTTGATGACCATAGAGGTGAATAAAATAAATGTGATTAATAGATTCAGGTTTGCTACTATGATAGCACACCCATGGAAGATAAATGATAAATATTAGAGTTGATGATGAAAGATATGGAAAGTAGATTAGATAATTTATAGAGATCTAAGAAGGATGAATATGGGAAATTTATCTAAGATTTATAAAATTTTAGTGAAATTTAAAAGGGAGCGATGTGTGAGGGCTATGAGGGAGCAAAAATTTGCAACAGCGCGGGCGAAATAGGAGCAGGGTTTGCGGCCTCCAGCAGGGATGTTGGTGTGGACACGAAGGCGAAGAAAGGCGCATCCAAGGGTGACAATGGTCGTGGTTCTTCCCGGGTAGCCATGGCAAGTATGGGACGACAACGCTACTCTCTGCACTCCGATTCTGGCAAGAAAATGGATCCGGATATGTCTTCCCCTCCTATGCCCCCTCTCTCCTTTGATCCTTTGGGTGAGAATTCGATGTCTGTGAATCCAAAATCTCTAAAGGATTGTAAAAATAGCGCCAATCCTTTCCATGAATGCAACACATACTGTTTGGAGAAGATATGAAAATCGAACCCTAGTCCTCCTCCTCCCAAATCGCTTGATCTGCCTTTATCTGCCTATGTGGAGGTCCACTCTCAAGGAAATTTTGGTTTCTCTGTCAGGGATGTGGAGGTTATCTTTGCAGATGAACCTGTGAACTTCCACATTTCTGATGAATATGTAAATTTTATTGTGGCTGATGTTGGAAGTCGTTCTCTAGTTATAAGGCTTTTGTGGAAATGGTTGTCTCTCAACGATGTGAGGGATTGGCCTCTGTCGGCTTGGAGCAATTTGTCACCTCCTGCAATCTAATCTTGGATTGTGGCTTCTTCTTTGATTAGCTTCTCTTCTGCTATGGACTATAATTTTTTTTTGTAGAATGGTCCCTGGTTCTTTGGGAAATTTGGCTTGTTCATCACACCTTGGACCGCCGTCTTTGATCCCGCTATGGCTAAAATCATGGTGATTTCGCTTTGGATGCTTTATAATCTTCCTCTGTTTATGAGGGATCCCGATCTCATTGGTCTCCCAATCAATCAGGTGGGGTCCTTTGTCAAGATCGATCCGGATGTTGGGGCTTCTTCGTGTAGGTTTACCAAGGTCTATGACTAGGTGGATATTTCTAAACGTCTCCCGGGATCCATTCAGATTCATTCTTATTATGGAACCTAGATGCAATTCTTAAATTTTGAAGGGCTCCCCTTTAGATGTTTTTGTTGCAATAAGATGGGGCACAATATTAAGACTTGCACTACTCCAAGGGTGCCCAGAATTAGTTGCTTAGTCTTAAGAAATGGATAAAAAAGCTAGGGTCCTTGGATGCAGACTTCATATGGCGCAATCATGGCAAGTTTTTTATACCTCCTCCTGTCTTGGGGTCTAATGCTATGGCACCCTCAGAGCCTCCCTCAATGCAACCTGTAACAACTGATGATACTCTTGTCCCCAATAAAGATACTACCTCTCCAGCTGTGGTGGTTGAGGATGACTCTAACTCAAATGGCACCTTTACTTTCATGGAGGATCTAGATGATTTGAACCCTAATTATTTTGATCAAGACTTTGTGGTGGCACATCCTCTGAAACTTGGAATCTCTCAAAACATGAGCAACAAATTAGAACTTGACTATGGAGAGTCGAAGAGGAAAAAAGGTAGGAAGTTTGATGCTGAAAAACTTTGCATTGAAGGAAGGGATGCAATTGAGGAGGGCTCTCAATGGACCATGGAGGCTCTCTTCTCGGAAAAATGATAAAGCTTAGGGCATGTCCCCATGCAGTTGCACTGCTTATTTTGGCTAGCAGCCACTGCTTAGCTGGTGGCCCCATGAACATTTTATTTTGCTGCTTATTTTTAAGCAGTCAACATAAATTTGAATTTATAATAGTTAATAATAACTTCTGCAATTAAAAATTCAAAAGAAAAAATAGAAAGAGATATTAAAAAAGAGGGAAAGAAATTAGTGGAGCCATGTGGCATCTTTGAAATTATGCAGCTGCTGCTTATTTCCAGCCCCTTCTTTTTTCAACAACTTATTTTCAATTCTTAAGCAGTATGCTTAAAAAGATTCAAATTATCCTTTCCGGGATAATTTATTTTTGCAAGAACACTCCAGCTGCTTAAATTTAAACAGAAAACATATAGCAGCTGCATGGGGACAGGGGTTAGTGTGGCTTTGGTAATATGTCCTTACTTTATGCTTCTAGTTGGGTTTGTCCTCTTTGGTGGTTTCCTTTTTCTGCTCTTGGGTGTTCCTGTCTGGCTTCTTCTCTAAGTGATGTCTGGAAATATTGCTGTAGGATAAGTTGACAACCTAGTTGGATTGTTTATTATTTTTTATTTGTGTTGCAACGTTGTTTCAAGGGCATGCCTTTTGTAATTTTTTTTATCATTACATATTAAAAACCTCACTTACGAATCAAAGAAAAAGGGAAATTCATCTTAACTGAAAGAGATGTTAGAAAGGAAATAATCAATTACACAAAAATTATATATTATATCACAACATAGGATAATGTAAGGAATAGCAACAAAAGAGATAGAAAGGATGTGTAGTGAAATATCTAGAATCAGTTGAAGTTTAAGAAAAAACTATAATAATTAGTAAGAAGAATATTGTAAATAGAATAATGTCAAGATAAATTTAATGATGATGTTGGAGACAAGGTAGAGTCTATGTTCAATATGGCAAGTAATCTCTTACATAGGTTAAGAATCTTTGAGTAGAATAAATTATAATTTTAAATGAAGGAGAAAAAGACATGGAAGAAAAAAATATCAACAGAATTTATGCACAAGATTATTTAAGGTAAGCATAAAATTTTAAATTATTTGGAAAAATACTCTACTTATCAATTGATGAGCTAAAGGGGCTCTATTATGAATGGTTCATAAGGCACAACACTTGCTGAAGGTTTTGCAAATGGGGTAACAACTCAAGCGGGCTTAACCTTGGAAAAAAACTCCCTGGTTAAGCGCGCTTGAGCTGGAGCAGTACTGGGATGGGTGACCTCCTGGGACGGACCGGTGCTTCACCTCTGTGAGCATCACCTAGATGCAATGAGTGCTAAGTGGACCATTCGATATCATGAGAGATGGGTTCTTGTTGAAACACTACTCATGAAACATGGGTCAATGAGTTTGACTCGAAACTACACGGTTGAATCCTGATAGCAATATCATAATTTGACACGCTGTGGAAAAATACCTCCTACTTATCAATTGGTGAGCTAAAGGGGCTCTATTATGAATGGTTCATAAGGCACAACACTTGTGAAGGTTTTGCAAATGGGGTAACAACTCAAGCGGGCTTAACCTTGGAGAAAAATCCCTGGTTAAGCGCGCTTGAGCTGGAGCGTACTGGGATGGGTGACCTCCCGGACGGACTAGTGCTTCACCTCTGAGCATCACCTAGATGCAATGAGTGCTAAGTGGAACATTGTATCATGAGATGGGTTCTTGTTGAAACACTACTCATGAAACATGGGTCAATGAGTTTGACTCAAAAATACACTGAATCGATAGCAATATCATAATTTGACACTGTGGAAAAATACCTCCTACTTATCATAAAATTCATGATAATATTTATAAATTAATACAACACAATTTTGTTGCACCATAAAAATAGAGGAGTTTTTGAAAGCCTACCTATAGGTTTTCCTAAAATACCATCAAGGCCTAGCGTAAGGGTTCCACTCAAAAATTTCATCATGAGGGTTTCAACCAAAATGATCGGGCCCCAAAAAAATTCAAATATATATTTAAACATTTTAAAAAAAATATTTGATCATTTACTTTTGGCCAAAACATTTTTAGCTAATTACTGTGCATCACATAGGCTCCATGTTGTCACCACCTAGTTTCAGTTGAAACTCCTTCAACTGAGTATCTTCAGGCTGAAAATAGTTTGATAGGAACTATTTAGTTGGTTGAAAGTGTGACACAATTTTGTACTTTCACCCTTTTCTTTTTTATTGTTCTAGTAGTAAAGGAAAAATTCTATAAAGTCTGAAAAATCTCTAAATTCAATCCCTTAGTTTTCTCAAGTATCATGCTAAATGGGTAGAGCATTGAAAATTAGCCTGGATTACTTTTGGAAAATTCACAAAATTCATTAAGAGAAGCAAGTTATGTTTTTGTGGGTGTTTTGAGCCTTACCAGAACAAATTTTTGGTTCATCTTAATCTTCCTATAAATTTTGGTTCCATTAAGATTTCCTACAAAAAGGATCATTACATTAGTTAGATTTGAAAGTATTATAAAATGAAGTAATGTTTAGTGTAAAATTGAAACCCAAGCGAACTAAACTTTTTAAGTGACATCTTCCTATTTGCTTAAAAATGTCTATTATTTCTTGTAACGTATAGAATCCCTACTATTGCAGAATATGTGGTGGTTATTGAATATGCCCCATCTTGAGTTCTTAAAATTCTAAATCTTTTCCTTAAATGAACTTGATGAGTTTATGAATCAAAAAATATTTTATAGTGGGAATCTGACCTCTAAGTGAATTGGAACTTAAAAGTGTTAATATGAAGTTAACTTAAAAATCCACGCAATACCCTATAGTGATGAAATTCCTCGCTATAGCGAGAATTTCTTTTGTTATTGAACCCGTATTTTCAAAGTTCCAAAAGGTTAATATAACATCTTCATCGGAGCCTTGGGATTGCAAATTATTATATTTGAATTTGAAGTCTTTCAAGAGAGAGATTTTATTGTAAGAATTATATTTTTTTTGTATGTAATTAACAACCACATCAACACAACTAAGTCAAAGAGACCTAAGAGCTCTAAAAAGAGAGAGGAAAGGTCAGAGGCAACTTTATAAGAAGATATTAGTAGAATTTGAGGCAAAGGTAAGAAGAAAATGGTTGATCCGAAAGATGACTTAAAGGATTTCCTAATCAATCAACAATAAACCAGTCAAATGCTTGTGCAATTAATACAAAACCTAGCTAGCCATGCCAAATCTACATGAAATAATGGTGCAGAAGGAAATAATTCAACAAATTATAAGGTTTAAATTAACCTACCCCAAAAGTTATTTAGATCCAAATACCTAGAAAGACGGGACATAAAACCTAGGGGAGAGAACAAGAGGATGAAGCAATGAGGTATTATGCCAAATATAGTGCCCTAGACCCAACCATTCATTGGTACATAACTTTCACGTAGTACTGTGAGTTTCAAAGAAATAGACAAGGGAGAAGAAGATATGAAGAGCAACCCCATAGAGAGGGTTTTGGAATGGAATAATGGGACAAAGATGAAATCTATCTTGAAAGGAGAAATCTAAATAAAAGAGGAGTTTAATGTTGCATGAGACAAAAGAAAAAAGGAGAGGAAGATCCAAAAGTTGCTAAAAAGAAGAGCAAGGAGTAGGAGCCAAAATAATTAATTTTGAAAAGAGAGAGCTAAAGATAGTAGAACCTAAAATAGTGAAGAGTATACTAGAGCTATAATTATGAGAGAAGGTCAAGAAAGAAGTTGTGATAGTAGAGTAGAAAGAAAAATTAGAGAAATAAGATGTCATAGAGGAGGAACACAAGGACACCTCAATGAGAGAAGGTGGTGTGGTCCAAGATCAACATTGCATCATCCTTGATGAAGATTTGATATTGTGTATTGAAGATGTGTTAATAATTATAAATGATGTCCAAGAAATATCTACCCAATTTTTGGGCATGGAAGTAATTGCACCATGTAATGATGATTTGTAATGTGTGGGAATGATTGGACCATGTGATGATGATTTTTAAGATATTGGTTATACTGTTATGAAGAATGATTTGACTTTGATTAACCCCTATGAAGAGGAATTTCCAGTTGATAATGAAAAACCTAATAATATTGGAGATATGGAGGTTATACCTTATAGCTTGGAGCATGGGGATCCCTTTGTTCAAGATCAAGCATATTTACATGAAATGATGTGGGATCTAGGAGACTATGTCTTTAATGAAACTACTTTCATCGTTGGTTATAGATTGTCCATCCCTTAAATGTTGAAAAAGATTGGTTAATTTGGATTATGAGCAAGTGTGAGGTTGATCAAAGGCTTGATGGAGATCTACAAAATTATAGAGTTTCTCAAAATGTGCCACACAATTTCTAACCCCTTAGCCATTTCAACAATTATTGACATGAGGGAAGTAAACTCCATGATGATAGAAACTAGCTACACAAAGGGTGACTAAGAAACATTAGAAGTCCTTTGCTCCAAGATTGATGAGCTTGTCCATGGGTAGAGACTTTTGGTTCACACATAGAAAATACAAGAGAGGCCAACATGGACACTAAGAGATAATGGTCACATTCACTAAGTTGTCACTTCACTACAACTAAAGACAAAATGGAGATAGTCACACTAGGAAGTTTGATGCTAGATGAAGGTAAGAAAAATGGGTTTCATTTTGATGGTCAATATTTTGTGACTAAGCCTGGTAAGGTGTTGTGGGTTTCGAGCTACAAGAAAATTGGAGGGTTCGTGAAGAATGAGACACCCCAAATTTTGAGTATCATGAAAGTTGGGTGATTAGTTTCCATTTTTTGTGAGCATGTGATATGTAAAGACTTATATGTGGTGTCTCAAGGGGTCACAACTAGAACCATTTTCAAAGGTGAATCATCTATCAATGGCCATACTTGGTCTACCTTAGACCAGTAGTGTGTGAATGTTATTTTTTCAAGGCTATTGTTGACCAAAGAACATAATCATGAGTTGATGCATGGTATTTCCATTGATGGAGCCAAAGGAACCACAAAGATATTCTACAGATAAATTATGATGCATGTTAGGGTAGCACAATAGGAGCAAGATGGGATGACTAATCTCCAAAATAATGATGAGATTGAGGAATGATAGAATGGTATCCTTATATTACAGAAAAGGCATACCTAGGACAATGATCCAGGCCTGATTTACAATCTTAAAATTGTTTTCATAATTGTTAACAACCACCCCATTACTTCTTTGACATTCACACAAGTAATTTTACAAGGATTCCCAACTTAAGAAAAAATTATAGTTAGTAGCATATAATGGAGAGTTCTTAGTTTGTGTATGGTCATTTACCACTCCTACAATAATCACATAGCTAACTTTTCCACATGTCTCATATTTGAAACCATTGCATTACTTTGATGCTTCAATTTATTGACAATACTAGAGTGATGCATTTTGAGAAGATTCCTTGCATGGTAATTTTAGTGGAAAGATTCTATTATGGGGGGAAATCGTTCCAGCCATTCTAGCATTGATGTTGATAAGGTTCTAGGTGGGTTGAGATTTATTTCTAGCTTAGGAGTACAACCACAAAGCTCAACAAGATGTTTGGGATCCTTTATCACATAATAAGAATAAGTTGGCACAACATCATGCCAACATAGAAGATGGACACATGGAATGTAATAACTTGTATGTCATAGGAGATTCCAATATAATATGGGGCATGACGAGAATACATCTTATGGGAGAGTCCACTAGGGTGTTGAAATCCAAGGAAGAAGAGATAGAAATTCCTAGCATGTAACAACCCCGGTGTTCTACTTAGTAAAAATTTTAATTTTACACCTCAAGTGCATGATCCATGATGCCATAACATAGCAATAAAAAAAATTCTTTTTCATAATGTAAATTACATGCACATTTGTAATAATCACTATTCCAAACATCCATTTCATTTCATTGTAATTTCACAAATCTTTTTGTAAAATAGATTTCATATTGAATAAACTCAATATTATCATTCATGATTATAACCTTCCATATAAATGGGTACAAAATACATAAATAGCTCTTCTGAGCTTCATTTGGCAATAGATATACAACTGGTCCTAATGTCGCCACATTGGCGCATATATTCTAGATGTCTCAATTCCCTGGTGCACACACTCTAGTTGTCCCCAATACTGGCACAAACATCTGCAAACCTTTTTCGCCAACTCATGAGGAGAAGAATCACTCAAGCACTTTCTGCCAAACATAGACTCTAATGTGGTCCCCCACACATTTACCACATATGGTAAGATGGCCCTACCCTTCGACGAAGAGATTGGTTGGTAAAACCCCATAACAATAGCCTATCTAAGCTTAGTGTTTTTCCCTACAATTCATAACCTAATCATACGGTAGCTACACCTATAAGTATGAAAATCCCAGACTAGAATGCCTAAAAGAACATAGTGAATTGGTGCAACCAGTGGAAAATTACACTACTTTGGCCAAAGTATTCTCACCCAATACTTCAAGTGACAGTCATCCTATTCACATACACTACCATAGCTAGGTTTGGATTATAACCATTCATATACTATGCTTAGGTAATTTCCTTCCATAAGTAATCATTAACCTTAGAAATAACATATTCCCATTTTCCCAAAACACAATGGTATCTCTACCGATAAAGCATAAGAATAAGTTACCCCCTTCAATTGATATTTTAATCCCAGGTATAACATATGAGCTTTTCTATTCTACAAATTAACTTTGCATAAACAACTTAACAAGCTATTCCCTTCACTAGACAAGCTAATCCCAGGAATAACCTATTCCCTTCAATAGACAGCCTAGTCCCAGGAATAACTTTATAATCTAAAGTTAGCTACATAAGCTTCATCTTATCACAAAATAAATATTCATAATTAATTGACTCCATTCAGGAATATATTCTGACAATAAGTGATTATCATCAAGAGTATAATCTCATTAATAAATAACCTCAATTGAAGAGCAATCATATCAGTAAATGATTCTCTTCGAGAGCGTAATCTCCTTAGTAAAAAGGGTTATTCAATGAGTAGAATCTTGTCCACAGTATGACTTCATATTAAGAGTATAAAGAAACCCAACAAGTAACAACTCAAACTCAATAGGTAATCCCACCTTTGGCTCCAATCAAGTAGCAATTCATTAACTCAAGTGATCAACTTAATCACATGAGTGAGTCTTTACCTTGGTATATCCTAATCCTAGGATAAAGTAAACAATCATCAATCAGTCCAATCATGTAGGTTAATCTAAACCCATGTGATCCAAAAAAAGATCAAATAATCAACCCAACCTTGGTTCCAATGGATAAACAAGTAAATATCCCAACCCAGTAGGTAATTATTAACCTAGGCTTTCGATCATTAATCAAATATACTTCTCAACCCAAATAGGTTACTCTCAGCCAAAGGTTTCATTTAGTAGTAAAGTAATGATCGAGCGATCATTCAAGTATAGATTAGCAATATGACTTCTCATTCTAACATATCTTTCATACTATCTTTGTTGATGTGTTGCTAAACCTTAACATTCCTAAGGTTTCCTAGCATTATAAGCTAACAGTATCAAGTCACTTCATGACATTGATACATTTCACATTATACATGTAGTGTCAACTATCTATGTATAGAAACATCATTTGAGTTCCCATATAGGGTATATAAGAGTATTAAATCACTCCCTTAAGCTATTCACGCCTTCATCAAATCTAGTATATGATACTATTGATAAAAAATCACTCCTTACTATGGAGTATGTAAAACACTCATAAGGAAATCATAACATTTATGATTCTTTTCCTTTCCAAATAAGAAAATAGATCATTACTCTATTTTAAGCAGTCTAATGCATTTCCAAATAAAACATACAAGACATTCAATCTTTCACTAAACAGATAAACATAAAGAGAATAGAATCTCATGCATGTTAATCGCTTTAATCCAATCAACTCACTGAATCTCAAGCTTTCCCCCCTCTTAAAATCATCTTAGCAACAAATCCCTCTCAATTTCTCTCACTAAAGTTTCCTCACAAATAACTCTCAATAAAATAAGAATCTCTCAATAAAAATTCCAAGAATGGAGCAGTCTAATATTGCATAGTAGAAGTGTATCCAAATGAGGTAAGAGTGCCTCTATTTATTCCCAAAAACCAGCATCTAAAGGCTAGAATCAAGGCCTATGAAATGATACTTCTCAGCCTATTCCAAATGACAACTTACTAAACAAAAAGGTGGTGAATTCCTATCTCATTACTCACCCCAACAAGACAGCAAATCGACTCAATGCTTGGCAACAGTAGCTTGACTGATTCATAATGCACATGTTTCATTTTGGAATTGACTTACAGGCTCATTTAAGAATTCTAAAAGAAACACAACATTCATAATATGGTGCCAACTATTCACCATATTCCCTATTTACTTGCTTGTTGTTTAAACAGAGGAATAAGTCTAAACTCACTTGGTTGCATTTTAAATAGCTGACTTGGTATATGCTAGAGTATTTGACACATTTCAATGAGTCAACTTCCCTCATTATAGCGTTGCATTATCATTATCTTAGCACGCCACTTTGTGTGTATTGCGCAACCTTTACCTTTTCTTTATAAACTATACACAACAAATTTAACTTATGCATTTTCATCGCTTTCATCAATAATGATATATGCAGTTTAATACTTAGCATATTACCATTGGCTCAGCACATAAGTTTTGACTAATTCTTGGCAGTGGAATTGGCATTATTTGAAGACTACATGCCTTATATATGGTGTTGCCATATTATGCCTTTTTTATGGTTCAAACAACATTCAAAACTCCCTTTGACTTGTTCCATGCAAAGTCCAAGACTTCACATTTACCGTTTACTCACCAATATATGCTAAGGGTTGTGCACTATTCCAGTGCCCCATCTTTTGCATTTATTAACATTTGAATTGGTTTATCATTTCATAGGTTGTGTTATATCTTATGCACCCATTATATAAACTAACATTTATAGAATGCATTGATATTAATATAATATATATATATATTAGTAATAACAGACATATATATTAATATATATATATATATATTATCGCATGATATGATATTTAAACCACATATACATATATATTCCAAAGTATAACATAGATTAATACATATACATATTTATGTATGCATTATCAAATGCATGCTTATATACATATATGTATATATATATACATATATATATATATATCAATATATATATATATATATCAATATATATACCAATTAACATTATCTAATATTTTATAATATTAGACACATATATATTCTTCTTCATCGATGAGTAGATGTACACAAGCTATGTATGTATATGCATTTATCATAAACATGCAACCAATATCCTTATGCACATTATATAATCATATGCATGGGTTGTCATTCAAACATATATACATATATACATTCAATGTATATATACTTATCGACATAGATACGCACATACTCACACAAAAAGGGTTTTCCACAAACATGAACATTCAAAGAAAATATCATAACCAAAACTATAATCAATCATGTCGACCAACCAATTCCAATAAGCCAAGACTATGACCAAGGGTTCACTTGCCGAATCAAAACTGAATCTACTCTTCTAAACCAAATCTAGGTCGTGAGTGTGTGTACACTTAGTAAGGCCAAATTTAAGGGTTACCCAACCAATCACTTCTCCTGGGTGATACTTCCCCTCCCTTCCAGACAATTGAATCTATCCCTGCAACCAACTTAGTACAACACCAAGGTAGTTAGATGTTCATAGTAAATCCATTTGCATAACACATTTGTATCAACAAAGAATTAGAATGTTCATGTTGCAATACATAACATTCAAAACATATTCATTCCTTTTAAATTGATAACATCTTATTGCTTATTTTAGTATTTCATTCATCTGACGAACATATTAAAGTCACAATTAATATCTACCATCATATTTACTTATGTAGGTAAAACTAACTCAGTGACTATGAAACAGGGTGTAACAAGGCATTAAAGGAGATCCCACAATGGTCATGATGATAGACCATTGGGTGACAAACATAACCTCTACCAAAGGTAAGGTGCTTGACCCTAATGTTATTTGGTCTATTTTAGTCATGTACAATATTAAATCTCTAAGTTGGATTCCAATGGGGATAAATATTGAATGGAATTGTTTGGTTGAGGAACTTCAATTTGACATGGTTGGGATGAGTTAGAGGATGGTTTCAAATTTTAGATATTCCACCATCAACATCTATAACAATCCCTACACTTTTCTAGTAGCTAAAGAAGAACTTCCAAACATATGACATAATTTCCAGATCACATCATTGTTGAGGTACTTGTAGCTAGTATAGGGTGGTTACTAGCCATTATAATTATGATTTTGAGTGAAGAAATACAAGATTTCAAGAATATTTTTGGGAAGGTCCTTTGGCCTCATGTTTTGTGTAAAAATTCTAATCCTTTGGAAATATTAAGTGTCAATATTTCAGCTTATATCATTGTTTGAAGGGAGATTTCAAGCCAAATACGACTATAACAACCACCTTCCAACCTATATACAATTTGATCTGAATTGTCTTTCGAGTGGTAAAGTTTGGCACATCATGGTAAGAATATTTTGGAGTCCAAGGTAAAGCTTATAATACCAGCTTGTTAGTGTAGGTTTTTTTTTTCCTTATGTTAGGGGTATTGATTTTTTCCTACACATTATTTAAGCTTGCTTAGGTTTATTAGGAGTGGTTAATATGAGGACATGTGGCGAAATACATTGACTACATGTGTCACTCTCTCCCCACACATGGGTAGTTGAGTTATACATCCTCTTTTGGCTTGTTGTGCCACCTCTCATAACCACTATTTTATTTTTACCTAGGTAGGTTATAGGGTAGTTGGATTTATCACCCTCTTTTGGCTTTATGTGCCACCTCCTTTTTGTCTTCACCTAAGGAGGTTATGCCACATGTTTAGTCATTTACCAAGTAGGTGATAACCTTCCACCTTTTATGGGTAGTAGGAGTTAATGCACATCTTGATTGTATTTTCCCTTATTTTTCTATTGAAAAAACACTCTCCTCTCACCTTCACTAGTTCGGCTAGTTCGGTGATCGATTGGTGAGAATATTGAGAGTATTCTGTATTTTCTCTTGCCTTGTCTCTATTTTTCTCTCATTTTAGATTTCTCTTCATTCCACTATTTTGATCTTCGATCATCTATTGAGTGAAGTTTGCTTGTGATCTACGACCAACATCAAATCTTGGCTCGGTTCTCACTTCTCATAGAATCTAACATGGTATCAGAGTCGTGTTGTCTGGTATAGCTCATTGTTTTTCTAATTTTTTGAGAGATTTGAGACTAATAGAAAGCTAATATTTTTCTTTAAAAACCAAGTATGCTCTTCTCTTGCATCCTCATATGACCTGGAGAATCAAAACAGTTTAAAAGAAAAATAAGCATATATTTAATCTAGTTTACATATATTTGTTCATGTGAGATCTAGGTGATTTGTAGCTTTTTGGTAATATTGGAGTATTTTTCAGCATTTCCAGAGTCCAGAAGGTTTGAAAATTTGACTTTTATTTCACCAAAATTATAGATTGGAGGATACAATAAACAAATCAAAGTTAAAAACTTGAATTTTTTACTGGAGCTATTTTCATTTTGGTTTCTAAAATCTAGCTTCAACTCATTTTCAAGAAAAATGATTTATGGGTTTTATTCCCAGCATTGAAAAACCATCTAGGTAGTTGTTACATTTTTCAAAATTTTGATAAATTTTTCAGAAATAAAATCAGAAAAAGGCGTGAGTCATTTTTCACATGCATATTTTGCAATTTTTTTCAAAATTGCATAACTTTTGCCTCGGGTGTCAGATTTTCGCAAACGAGTACTTGTCAGAAAGCTAGAAATGAGCACTTTCCATCCAAAAAGGTTTGAGTAATTTTTTTTTCCTTTTTCAATTAGATAAATTGCAGGTTGAATCTTTTGCATTTTTTTATCTTCAATAAGTCATATCTTTCACCTTTGTAATCCATTTTTTCAAAAACCAAGAAGTGTTGGAAAGATACTGAAGAGTAAAACACATCTGCAAGGTTATTTTTTTAGATTTTATTTGAAAATTAATTTGTATCAAATATTGTAATTCTGGCTATTAAGAGCCTTAAAAGCCTTGTAATCTACAAAATCCTTGTAAAAGCACTAATCATAAAGTGCCAACATTGTAATATCTAGGGGGTGATTTTTGAGACTAGTGAAAAGGGGGGGTGTCTTGTGTGTCTTCTTTCTTCACACTTTTCTTTCTTCTTTGCAATCTTCTTTTCTTCTCTCATGGATGTATCTACAATTCAAGTTTTAACTCCATATAGTTATTTTGAATGGAAATCTTAGATGATAATATATCTGAAAAGACATGGATATCATCATGTAACAATGGGACTTGAAACTAAACCACAAGATGATGCATAAAAGATTAAATGGTTTAACAAATGTGATGAAGCTTTTGGTAATTTGTGCATGCCAGTATCTTCAGACCTACTTTTTCATATTGAGTCTACTAAAACATCGAATGATGTGTGGACAACATTGGAAAACCTCTTTGGTAAGCAGGATGAGTTAAGGGGTCATCAATTGGAGAATTAACTCATAGGGTTAAGTCCTTCAAATTTTGACACCATACAGGACTTCTTCACAAAATTCAAAGTTGTTAGATTGCAATTGGAATAGTGTGGAATCAAGAAAGATGATAAGCAACTGATCTTGAGTATTCTTTCAAATCATGGTCCCAACTATTCTCTATTTGTTTCTACATTCTATGCTACAAAATGTGCCATAGGTTCCACATATAAAATGCCTTCTCTAGATGAGTTTGATGCAGAACTCACTAGGGAGTAGGACAAATTGGTTCTAATGGGTACAATTAAATGCTCTAATTCACATGCCTTGGTTGTTAATCAGAAAACCAAAGAATAGAAAGGGTCTAATAAGCAAGATAAGAAATAAAAGAACCAAGGAGAGAAGAAGAAAGATCATAAATCTATTGCTTCAAAAGTAGACAATCAGACCTCTTCATCAAAAGTTGAAAAACCTAAGAAGGAGAAGTTCAAGTGTTCTTACTGTAAGAGGCTCGGCCATGATGAACATAAATGTCTAAAGAAACAAATTGACCACCTTTCACATCTTCTAGAAAAGAACAATATCAAGGTGTCAAATTCAATCAAATACAGTTCATCAGAAGGTTCTTCTAAGGACATAGAAAAAAGTAAGTGGAAAGGAAAGGGAAAGACCCTAGTTGTTGCTTCATAACCAGAGTCTCAGACCATTTACTCAGGTGCTTCGCACCACATTGCCTCATCAGAGGATAATTTTACCTCTTTGTAGGCATTCTCTATACCTACCATACTTATGGGTGATGACACTCTTGTTGAAGTGCATGGGAGAGGGTTTGTTGATGTGGGTGAAGGGAAATTTGAGTATGTTCTTTGTGTTCCATCTTTGTCAACTAATCTCCTATATGTTTATCAAATCACTCGCACTAGTTTTGGCAAGCGAGTTGATTTCACTCCAGATACAGTGCTAATCAATGAAATACATAATGGGTCTACAGTTGTTGTGGGAAAAGCAGATCATCAGTCTAGACTCTATTAGTTTTCTCACTTTTTTCCTGACTCTCCTTTGACAGTCTTACTCACTCATGCAGATGAGGTGAGTTTTTTGTTGCATCAATGGTTTGGCCACTTGAACTACCATTACTTGCAGCAGCTCAATCAACATGACATGGTTTCATGGTTTCCTTCTATTCAATTTTCTAATGGGGCTTGCTAGGGATGCATTCTTGGTAAGCATCCTAAGGAGAAATATGATAAAGGAAAAGCATGGAGAGCTACAAATCTATTGGAGTTGGTACACAGTGACTTGGTAGAACCATTTCCACAAACATCTTTCAACAGGGCTACATATTTCTTGACATTTATAGATGACTTTTCTAGATACACTTGGGTCTATTTTCTCAAACAAAAGTTTGAGGTCTTTGATCATTTTCTAGATTTCAAAGCTTTTGTAGAGAAATAATCTGGGAATTTCATCAAGATTCTACATATAGATGATGGGGGTGAATATGTTAACAATTAGTTTGAATAGTTTTGTGCTTCAGAAGGAATCAATATGCAACACACAGTTCCATATAGTCCTCAGCAAAATGGTGTCGCAGAATGCAAGAATAAATCCTTGAAGGAGATGGAAAATTGTATGATACACTCCAAATCTTTGGCACCTCAGTACTGGGTAGAGGCCATCAATTATGCATGTTACATCCAGAATTGAGTTCCTCACAAAGTTGTGAAAGGGGTAACTCCTTTTCAAGCTTGGACTGGTCGAAAACCCATAGTTAAGCATTTTCAAGTGTTTGGTTCTCTTGCATGGGCCCATATTCTAGCAGAGAAATGCAAAGCTATGGATCCGCAGAGCAAGCCTTGCATATTTTTTGGATATCCAGATGATGTTAAAGGTTATAGGCTTCTCCATCCCACCACTCCTAAGTTTTTTATTGAGAGGAATGTTGATTTTGAGGAGAGCTCCTCTAGTTCTTCTCCTACCACTTCTCCATCTACCATTAGAGACTTTGCATCATGAAGACAATTCTTCAAATGATCTTAATCCTAATATTGATGAGGAGTCTTCTTCCTCCACTTTAGATGTTCATAGTGATGATGGGGATTCACATTCCTCTTCTAGTCATCATTTAGAGGTTGATGATTCTCCTCCAGCTTCTCCAACCTTAGCACCTCTTTGGGCTCAACAAACATTGGATTCAATAGGTGATTGGGTTGGTGATCCATCAGACACAAGAAGAACACGCTCACAATTTCAATAGGCTCCATATATCTTCATTGTTTCAAGTTCTAATCCATAGTCTTTTCGAGAAGCTTCTAGTATTCCTGAGTGGGATGTTGCAATGTAAGAAGAGTTCAATTCCTTAGAAAGGAATCACACATGGGATTTGGTCCCTCTTCCTAAGGGAAGAAAAAAAAATTGATGCAAGTGGATCTATCGAACAAAATTTACAATAGATGGGTTGGTTGACAAGCACAAGGCTCGCTTGGTAGCAAAAGGATTCTCCCAAGTTCTCGGGATTGACTACTCTAAAAATTTTGCACTAGTTGCTAAGATGAATTCCATCTTACTTGTCCTTGCTATAGCTGCAACACATACTTGAGAAGTTCATTAGATGGATGTGAAGAGTGCCTTTCTTCATGGTGACATTCAAGAGGAAATCTACATGGAGCAACCACAAGGGTTTGTGCAGGATCCTTCACTTGTGTGCAGACTTCAGAAGTCTCTCTATGGCCTCAAATAGGCTCCTCGATCTTGGTATGCCAAGATGGAATCCTTCCTTCTCACAGTTGGGTTCAAACAATGTCATTTTGATCCGAACGTATACATTCTATAGTAGGATGACACTCTCACATGCTTGGTTCTCTATGTTGATGACTTATTGATCACAGGGAGTCACTCGTCCACCATCAAGGCAGTGAAAACTGCTCTACATGATATATTTTTGATGTCTAACTTGGGTCTTTTGCATTACTTCTTGGGGATTGATATCACTCAATCATCTTCAAGAATCTTCCTTGGACAACCCAAGTATGCACTTGATATGCTCTCCAGATTTCACATGGCTGACTGTAAGCCTGCACCAACTCCATTTTTTTCAGGGGTCAAACTTGAGGCTAAGTGTTCTTCACCCTTGGTTGATGGAACTTTGTACTGACAACTTGTTGGGAGTCTCATCTACTTGACTCATACGAGACCCGACATTTCATATGCTATGGGAATGGTCTCTCGATTCATGCAGGAGCCACATGAGTTGCATTGGAATGAACCTAAATGGATCCTTCACTACATTCAAGGTATTCACAACTATGGG
>VDFB02000218.1:0-24974 GCA_007258455.2 Sequoia sempervirens
CTTAGTCATTTTTCTCTGAATTTCAAATTTTTCTTGATTTTAGACCCCAATTTGAATTCGATCTTCAGCGTCCAAATTGATCCTACGAACGAGTTGAATGGTTCATCGTGGAGCTTAATTGAATTTGGTGAGATTTCTCTGAAGGAAAATTTGGCTAGAAACTTCATTTTGACCTTCAAAATAATGGGCGCCCATCTCCTCCTTGGGTGCCCAACTTTCCTAATGTTAGCCATTTTTAAGTTCTCCAAGTTTTGCTTGTTTCCCTTTGATCTTTTAATGAATTCTTGATTCCAGGAGCTAGATTGATCTGATCAACTGACTGTCGGATTCACTGGATAGCTTGACTAATTTTGAGGGGGGTCTTCTAGATGCTACATCTTAGAAAAGTTGAATTTTGGGGGTCAAAAGCTTCGACACCCTTGGCTAGTTGGGGCGTTCAACTCTTCCAAAGTTAGAATATTTTTTGCGTTTTTTAGCTTGCTTCTAACTTTTGATGTCTTGCTCATGTTTCTCCCTTTGTTCCACTTTCAATATTTGATGACTACCAACTCCAATGAACGTGTTGATGATTGTGTTGGAAAGCTACTTCAAATCTAAAGAAATGCTGGAAGTGTCAACTGCAAATTCATCCATTTAGGCCCTCAAAAGCTTGGGCGCCTATCTCCTTCTGGGGCGCCCAAATCCTCTAGACTTAGCCATTTTTGAAATGTCCCCATTTTAGCTATATGCCCTTTAGTGACTAATAGCCTATTTCTAAAAGCCCGTAGGCTCGTCAGAGGTAAAATTAGGGTTTCATATTTTATAGGGGTTCTAAAGCATTTTTATGGCTTGCATGTTAGAGTTTTGGATGCATGTCCGGTGGGTTTTTCTAGGTTTTTAGAGAGCTTTGCAATGAAATAACATGCAAAGTGTGTTGAGCAACTTTTTAGAATTTACTATTTTTGGTAAATTCTATTTTTAGCATTACCATATTGGGCAATAGCATCAACAGTTAGCTCAATTTCCATTTCAGGCAGTGCAATTTGGAGCATATTTGGCTTTCAGTATTTTGAGGCTCATTTTGGGTAAAGTGATTTATTCTAAGTCATTAATGTTATAATTTCTTATTGGCCCCCTTGGCCTAGTATTAATGACTTAAAGTTTTTTAAAAGGTGGCCTTTGAGGGTGGATGCCTCATTGAGAGATTAAATTTAAATATTTCTAAAGTAAATATTTCTCCTCAAACCTTGGATGCCTAGAAAGGTGAATTGTTTTAAAAATTAAAATATTTCAAAAGTGAAATGGGCATCCCTTTTCGAGAGAAAAAATATGGAAGCTAAAGAGCCAACAATCACCTTCAATTCTATAAAAGCAGGCCATTGCTCATTCATTTCTCATCTTTGGTTGAATATATTGAAATGTTGCTAAATTAATTTAAGAACCTGGCTAAGGGGTAGCTTAGCTTTTGACCACCATTCTTTGGGCCTAAAAGAATGGCTCCCTAGATGGTTGATTTGGAGTGTGCTTCATTCAGAAGTACATATTAAGATTCATCATTGGAGGTTTTGATATTTTTTTTTAGTTTCATGTTTGTTGTTTCACCCATGGCTATAAGTGATTTTTAATCATAGTTGGTTGTGAGATTTTATTTTTCTTGTGGGTATTGAACCAAATCATTTCTATATTAAGAATATCCCTTCCTCAATAACTCAAATTTGGAGTTTGTGCCTTTATTTGGAGGTTGTTTGGATATTGTTAATGCCCTGTTGCAAGTCACCTTGTCAATGGGAAATTGAGAATTCAGTTTTGGAGTGCTTCATAGGAATTTTGAAAGAGAAATGAGCTTATTGGGGTTTGCACAGTTGCTGGTCTATTTTTGAGTGTGTTGGCATTATATTTCAGACTTAGTTCTTGGGAAACTATGCTACTTATGTTCATGTGCGGTCCATTTGAAGAAGGTGAAAGTTTTTGGTTAAAGATTTGAAAAATTTAGTGAAGTTTCTTATTGGTCTGAACATTCAATTTGTTGGGCTTTCCTTATCAAACCTGGTATGGTCCTTTCATACTATATTCTTTTGGCCTTTTAGTTCATCATGGTAATTAGACATATAGTAAAGTTATTATAGTTGTTTTGGAGCAGATTTTTAATGATATTCATTGTAATTAAATCATTGTAAATGCTGGTAATAGTAGTATTGTTCTAGTTTTTCCCATTTCAGCATTTATTTGTGTTTAATTCACAACATTGTAACACCTAGATGGTTTACCGCCAGTGTGGAAAAAGAACTTGTTAATCTCTCTTTTGTACCCACTGAAAAGTGGTGAATTCCCACTCACGAGTGGATGTCCACTGCAATGGATGAATTAGTTATTTTTTTGTAATTTCTTCCCCCCACTATATTAGTGGAAGTGTGGAAAAATTTCATGGCTGGTTCACCGCCTAGCTCCATTCAATTGTAATTTCATTTCAGTTATTGCCTAGTTTTCTCTGCCATATGACAACACCTCTCCTTCCTTGGGATTGAGTGTGCATTCTTTACATTGAGATCTTTTAAATTTGGATTTCAATTTTGGAGTTAATGCTAATTCATTTTGCGTAATGTTGTTTGTGTCGTGTAAATTCCAAGAAAAAATTAAGGGGAATATTTCAATTTTATACCTTCAGTTTGATTTGGATTTATTGGCGATTGACAAGTATGATGATCTAACAAAGAAATCCAATGCAAAGTTGACAGAATTCTGTAAAGATTGAGCACATTTGCAAACCCTAATTGTTGGATTAGGTCCTCCAAAAGGTTGGGCACCCCTAGCCACCCAGGGTGCCCAGAGTTCCCAGACTTAGACATTTTTTAATATTTTCTTGGTTTGCATTCCACCTCTTGGTTGGAACCTCTTTGTTTGACTTTGAATTCCAGACGACTAGTTGATTTGATGAATGTGCTGCTAGACTCACTGCAGAGCTGAGGAGATTCTAAACAACATTGCCTGGGAGTAGAAACCCTAATTTTACCATTTGATGCTCTAAAAAGTTAGGCACCTATCTCCCTCTGGGGTGCCCATGGCTAGCATAGTTAGTTTTTATTCTACAAATTTCAACTCCTTCCTTCATTTGACGTGCATTCCTTGTCCTTGCTTGCTAAAGATGAATTTTTTTCTAAGGCATCAATGTTTGGGTGCCTAGACTAAGCTAGGGCAAATGGAATCTCCAATGTTAGCCAAAATTTTGCATTTTTCAACTTTTACAACTTCTTTTCTCCATTCTTTGATCTGCGTACATGTTCAATGTTTGAATGTTTGAATCTGACATCTGGCCACAAACTAATCTTCCATTAATGGCTTCAAAGTTCCCAAAATGCTTTCTGAAATTAAAAAAGAAAAATAAACCCACTAGGGCAAAATTGATTGTTTTGTGATTTTGACTACACCAACCTAATGAGGAAGTATTTTCGACCAATCAAAATCAGTTTCAACCCTAGAAACCAAAATTTCTATTTTTATTAAATTTTTCCAACATCTATTTCAAAAGAAACCCAAAAAATTGTTTCTATTTTTAGAAAGTTTCTAAAAATAGCAATTTTCCTAAAAAGCAGGGTTGAAAAATTGATATTTGGGTTTTGTATATTTGGTCCCTCTTAGCAAACCCAGATAGTCAAATTTTGAAATTTCAAGTTTTTACCCCTCATGCAAGACATGCAAACCCCAATTTTGACCTTTTTGACAAATTTGACAAGACTTTTACTCATTTCTTCAAAATGCCTAAGCATAGGAAATTTTTTAATTTGGGGTACAAAACTATCCCTATCACTGATGATGGTCTTGGGTGTCCCATGAAGCCTGATTACCTCCCTGAAAAATAAGTTTGCCACTTGCACTATTGTAAATCTTGCGGATATGGCAAAAAAGTGAGCAAATTTAGTCAATCTATCTAGTACCACATATATATTGTCCTTTCATTGCACCTTTGGAAGCCCTGTGATGAAATCCATTGATATGCCTTCTCATTTCTGAGGAGGAATGGAAGAAGCTGCAACAAACCAGCGGGATAAGTATGCTCATTTTTGTTCTATTGGTATACTTGGCACTCATGGACGTACTTAAGTATGTCATTTTTCATCCCTTTCCATGATAATCTCTCATGGATCTACCTATATGTCTTATAATAACTTGGATGACTAGTCATCTAAATGTCATGGAAAGCCTTAAAATTGTGCTCTCACCTTAGAATCAGGAGTCAACCATATTCTATCCTTGTAATAAATGAGGCCATCCTTCACCTGGTATCTATCATCTTGTAAAGATGCATCAAGAATGTTGTTTGCAAGTGCATTCTTAGCATAATCAACCTCTATTTTTTTCCTTCCAATCCGCTGCTATGACTGAAATTGAGCTCAACTGAAGTCTTCTTGACAAAGGATCAGCCACTACATTCCTTTTCCCTTTGACATATTCAATGTCAAAGTCATATCCCTAAAGTTTACTCACCCATTTTTGTTGCCTCTCATTAAGATCCCTCTGCTTAAGAAAATACTTAAGGCTATTATTATTTGTCTGAACTTGGCAATTGTGTGCATGATTTCCAACATCTCCTTGTCATAAATAGAGTAAGCTGTAATGCCCCATCTTGTAACCTAAGGAATGTTGCAATTGTCTACGAAAGTGAAATAATTTTTTTTTTTAAGTAATAATATTAACTTAATTAGTTACATACATTCACTAAGTTACGCGACGTTACACTACTTGAGATTCCATAGATGACTTTAGTATTTAGCATTGCATATGTTTAATTAACATAAACTTAAAGTAAACATTGCATAACATTTGAATTCCATTCATGATAATATAAAGTATAAATATGATTCTTACATTTCTTTTGAAATAACATTACAATACTCATTCTTCAAATGAGGTAGATCAAAAAATAGATTACAATTACATATTTCAAATGTTCACCTCATAAACAATTGAGGGATGTTACAAATGCAAGATTTCCAATAATGCAATAAAGAAAGTACACATATATATCCAGGTATGAGCTCTCCATCCATGAAGCTCTCGTTGCCATGTTCATAAACTGGGGACCCAACAGAGTAAGGTGCACATTCCACCCAACCATGTGGTACCCGTAGGTCCACCCCCCGTACTAGGAGATAGTAATATGTTTACCTAGACATAACCTATTCACCCTAGACACAAGTACATAACAAACTGATGGTTACATTGCTTCCAGAATTAAGACAATCAAATGTGCTAAGTACACAAGGTAAACTATTATTTTAGGTGGAGTCATCACAATGTTGCAAAGGTTACCTTGGTGTTTCTTCCTAGGTTTTGGCCCCCAACTTGGGTTACCCTGGTAACCTCTTATGAAACCCAGCCCCATTTGCAAACTATTGCGGAATCAAATATCTTTTAAAGTAACAAGATATCGATTTTCCATTCCAGGCCTTCTCATCTTATACTCAAGACTGAACTAGCTCTTGAGACTATAAGTGCGACATAATAAACAAATTAAAGATTTTAAACTAACTACTATGTTGTTTAATTTTCACTGACTTACTAACTCTTTGTAAGTTACCCTGGCACCACTTTGTGTGCCAACCCTCACACAGAGCCACTCCCCTAAACATAACAAAGGAATCTAAGTTTCCCTGACTAAGGAAAACAAGGTGTACAAAAATACAACATATAATTCTACACTTTTCATAATGAACATAAATGTCTATGTTCATAAAACTAGGTGTCAAACACCATACAATGCCATGTACACAACCTTAGTCAACACAAGAATTCTACTTAAACAATCACAACTCCCATGTTTTACAACTTGTCTGGAAGACTTGTATATCTAAAACATGCCCAATTTTCCCAATAAAGGAAACACAATTTTAAGCATATTGAAACATTAGAAATCTACATTAGGATTTACTAAATCTAGTCATTCAATGTGATTTGCATGTAAACAAGTCAACTTGATTAAAATTCACTATCAAATAATTCTAATTTTAACTTCTTCAATTTTACATAAAAATAAAGACTAAATTTTCTCTTTTATTCATAATGTTTCAGAACTAGTTAATCTCATACTTATCATATATCTACATGCACCTTTAAATATTATTTAATCATTTAAATTTAAAAACAAATAACTATAATAAATTAAGCATATATATATACATATACATATATATTATTTAATAAAGATTTATTTGAAAGTAACAGCACTAAATCAAAAACAAGATCAGGTATATGATTACAAGGCTACCTTAAAATTCTGCATGGAGGATATTCACAGCCTGCCCAAACAAGTGAAATGGTTTTGTGGCAGGGGTGGCACCAAGCTGCCCCACTGCCTCCTGCAGACAGACTCATGGGGAAACTCCTGCCATGAAATTATATAATTTTAATTTTGAACCTCCTGGGATGGAAAAGAGAATTTAAGATGGCCATTATTTCATACAAAGATCTCTAATATCAGGAGATGAAGGAGGTATATATATGGATGATGAAATGAGGGATATATATGAATACATATATAATTTAAATAATACTATAATATCCCAGGACCCAAGCATTGGTCCTAATGTACCTTTACAGTGAATTGAAAGTCTCACAAATCCAATTATTCCCAAATTGACAATCTATTAATTTCAAGAGGGTCTTTGCATTGGGAGCGAAAACCCCACTGACCAACTCCAATTTATGATATCTTCAATGAACGTCCTCTCCATGATTCCATTCAATTCCTAGATCTTCTTATCCCGTTAAAATGGAATCCTGCTTTTCACTTTGATTCTCATGTATCTTGTTTTCATACCTTGACAGGAGGAAACTAATTTTTGATAATTCCAATTTTACAAAAATCCCTTGGTAAGAAATGATACTTTCAAACAAAATATTTCTACAATTTCTTTAAATAAAACAAATTAAATGTATGGAAAGCATTTCTGTTTTCTCTCTGTGAGTTTGAAACTTGCCTTGGAGTGGAGAGGACCCCTCTCCTCTGCTCTGCTGTGAATCCTCCAAAGTCTCTAGAAAACCCCACCACAGTTCCACCAACCAAAGAGAGACTCAGAAATGAGTTAACCACAAGAAACGCTGCCCTTCAAGCAATTTTTAGATAGAGTTACTAGTTCTTTTCATTTCCCAAGCAGTGCTGGTCTTCTTGTTTTCCCAAATTGTCCCAAAACTCAACTGTAAGCAATTAATTACACTAGCACACATGTCGAGAAGAAACAAATATCTTTCAACAACCTCACGACAATCATTCACTTCTTCCTTATCAAAAATTGAATGCCTTTTAAAGAATTTAAAATTTTCAATTTTCAAAATACAAATTTCCTTTTTTTTTCTTTATTTTATTTATTTATTTAACAATTAAAATACCATTTCCCACATAATGATTAATTTCAAATTTAAATCTTTTCACACAATTAAAGTAATTTTAATTTGATTAATTAATTTATTTAATTAAATGAATTTAATCTCAATGATTAAATTACTTAACCAAACAAACTAATTAATTAATTAAATAAAATATAAAACCTTATTTTTCAACATTTAAAAATTAATTTAAATCAACAATAAATTAAAGAATAATAAACTATCATTAAATTGATAAAATTTTCCTTTCAAAGTAATCGACCCAACTAGGGACAAACATAACCACCAAAGACTCCAAACTAAAACTGACAATATACTGTGACTGGGTTAAAGACTAGACTAGGATAAACCATGTTACTACCTCCCAATCAACATTTCCATTGAGTCTTGACACGCTCAGACCTGAGTTACTAGGTGGAGTCGGTGTCATGTGCCTGCAATCTTGCAACCAAATAAACGACATGCATATATATATAAACCATTGTACAAACACATCGTGCAGAGAAAATCACTGACATCACAGGGAATTCGCAAGTGAGTGATGTAACTCCATTCTCCACACCAATACACGTCACATTAGACTAAAAAATTAAATAACAGTTAGTCCATCATAAACATATATATAGCAATAACATCTAAAGGAAACATCTACGCTATAACAAAGCATGTCAGAAATTAATTATCACCATACAATGTATCATCATATCACAAAACGAATCCACTTTCGCTCAAGAGTCAACGATCAAAATATCCAAACCAAAGTACCAAAGTCTAACAGTGTGAAAACATGCTAACAAAAAACATAAGCATAAATGGAGGGGTACTACATAAGACCTCTCACCACCTCTGAAATTCCTGCTCTCAAAAGCTATATGGTATTTATTTTGCATGAGAAATGCACCTATTCCTTCACCTGAGGCATCACACTCAATCTCAAAAGGCTTGGAGAAGTCTAGAATAGCTAAGGTTGGGCACATGCTCATCAATTGTTTGAATCTATGAAAAGTTTGTTGCATCGATTCAACCATTCAAATGCCCCATTTTTGGTTAAATTAGTAAGTGGGGCAACCAACTATGAGAATCCCTTAACAAACCTCCTGTAGAAATGACAAAGCCCAAAAAAATTCCTTCAACTGTGTAAGGTTTGTAGGTGGAGCCCAATCAAGAATAGCCTTGATCTTTTCAAGATCAACACTAACTACCTTAGAGTTGATAATGTGCCCAAGATACAACAATTATGTCATGTCAAATTCACACTTGGACTCCTTAGCAAACAAAGATTCACTCTCCAAAATACTCAACACCTCATCTAAATGTCTCAAGTGCTCCTCCCATGATTTGTTGTAAATAAGAATATCATCAATAAATATCAAGACAAACTTACACAACTGTTGTTTGAAGACTTTATTCATGCAATAGGGGCATTAGTCAAACCGAATGGCATAACAAGGAACTCAAAATGTCTATAGTGGCATATGAACGTTGTTTTATCAATATCCTCCTCTCTAACTTTGATTTGATGATAACCAAACCTCAAGTCTAAGAAAAATAGATAACAAGTCATCTAAGAACAATTGTGTGAGATGCAAACAAGGTCTCAACAACCTAAGAACATGTTAATAATAAGTTAATAACACATTTAAAATATGTAAATAACACAAAAAAATTATTTTATTCAATTTTGTAAAACATGACATAAATGAAACTAAATAAATTAAATTTACCTTCAACAATTCCAATCTTGAAAAATTTCTGAAAATTGCTTGTGACATATAGTGGTTTGTCACAAATATCTGGATTTCCTAGGCCTCCTAGTATATTTCTTTCACCCACTCTATTTGGTTGTCAATTTCTTGCATCACCAAATTGAGGGAGTGTACGGTGCACAATGTCCAAAAGATGTGCTCATATCTAGCCTCTACCAAAGCACTTGTATCCCTACAAACTTTAGCATTGTTTGTAATTACTTGGACAACATTTTCATTACCCACCATCTCTATGGAGTCAATGAGAATCCTAGAAATTAACTCTACATCTTTCACTTCCCCTTCATAGTCAACCACCCTCAAAAACATTTCCCCCTTGGGGGGCACTGCAATAGCATTGATCAATAGATGGTTTTTGCAATCTTTCCAACCATAAAAAACAATAGATACACTTGTTTCAATCCAAGAATCTCTAATTGGTTTTAGTTGGGCATCTATAGATTTATTCTCTTTTTGCAATAAGGTGGTACACACCTTTTCATATCCAGGACTTGTGAAACTAGGAGGTGCACTATTTATTGCTAACACCATGCCCCACCAATATGGTGATCTCACCAAGTTGAATGGAAGACCATTGGCATAGAGGCAACGCACAATTTTTTCTTCAACAATATCTATTGCCTCCATTTTAAATCCCCTCTCCAATGGACCTTTCTTGAGGGTGGTGATTTGTGGTTCTTCATCTTCATCTTCCATAGAGGGCATAGGCAAGAAGGGATGTTTGGAGGCTGTAATTGTCTAAGAGGGTAATGTCATTATTTTTTCCATTTTGCAATCAATTTGTCAACATCTTCTTATTCTTTTATAAATCCTACTATTTGTACAATAGGCAACCCCTTCTTATCTAATCCCTCACACATATTAATCCCTTTACCACCAGGGCCCATAAAATGAAGTTTCACTCAGTAATAGGAGCTACTATATTGTGCATTGCAAAAATTACACTTCCAAACAAAACCCCCCACCTCCAAGAAGTTGTGAAATTCTTGTGGTATGTCTCCATAAAGGAGATCCTTTATCAATTTTAAATTTTTGACTTCCCTCCCCACCCACTGAACTTTGACTACTAGCCATTCTTGCAATCTATAAAAAAAAAAGGAAAAAAAAAAGCATACTTGAAAAACTTCTTCACATACTTGAAAAAATCCATCAAAAACTTGAAAAAAATCATCAAAAGACTAAAGAATAGGGTTTAAATGCATACCTTTGTTGATGTTTAGCAGCTTTGGGCTCAATTCTTCTAGCCTCAAATGAAGACATAAATGGTAACATTTAATCTCTAAAGATGGCTGACCTTCCTTGTAATCAATATTTATTATTTGTAATTTCTTTCATGGCCGACCAAGCTTTTATTTGTAATTATGTTTTCTTTTTGGTGGTCGACCTTATCCTTGAAGAGGTGCAACCTCTCTTGTAACAATGTATATATAGAAGCTCATTCTTCCTGATTCCATCATCAATCAAGTTTGATCTCCTTCTTCATTCAAGTGTGAACTCTTCAAGAGAGAAGTGTGATTTATTCTAAGTGCAGATTGTGAAGGTTCTAAGTGTAGATTGAAGGTCAAGTAAGAGCAGATTACTTGTGTGTCATTACAACCATTGTTGGTCCTGAATATTGACCTTGTGTGTGGCCTCATTGTAAAGAGACTTGTTGCCATTACATAAATATATGAGATATATTTGTTGCTGGGTTTTTATCCCTCAAGAGGAGGGTTTTCCCAGGGTATCTGCTATACTACTGTGTCTAATTTTGAATTAATTTTATGTGCATTACATCTTATCATAAAACTAACATGGTATCAAAGCGAGTGTGAAGAAGATCATGGTCAGATTTCTTATTACAGTGATACTCTTTATTCTCTTTCTTATTTTTGTCTATCACTATCTCTTCATCAAAATGGTGAACTATCTTAAGATCAAGGATAGATTCGAGGGAGCATCAAATTTCACTTCATGGAGATTTAGAATTATGATCACCTTGGAAGAGAATGATTTGGATGAGTTTGTGGAGACCAAAGTCCCCGAGCCTACAGATGAGGAAGAGAAGGTTCAGTGGAGGAAGAAAGATATAAAGGAAGATAAGATGTTAGTTGAGTCTGTAAAGGATCATATCGTTCTGATTGTCTCCAAGTTGAAGATGGAAAGAGAGATGTTCAAAACCCTTGAGGAGATGTATGAAATCAACAACACCAGTTGGGCACTTACACTAAAGCAACAACTCCATCATGTGAAGATGGCGAAAGGAGAAACAGTTATTGCTCACTTCATGAGTATTTCAGAATTGAGAGATTAACTCTCTACAATTGGTCATGTGGTTGATGACAAAGAATTGACCATGCTTGCTCTTAATGGTCTTCCTACATCTTGGGAGTCCTATATTCAAGGAATCAGTGCAAGATCAAAACTTCCTAAGTTTGATCATCTAAGAGCAATTTGCATTCAAGAGGAGTCTAGGTTGGTGGCTAGAGGTGTTGGTCAAAGTTCAACTAATGAAGACATTCATGTCATCACCTCTCAATCTTCAAAGAAGAAAGGGAAAGATGGGAAGAAATGACACTTCTAAAGGAATCGAGATAAAGGAGCTGATGATGCCCCTACATTCAAGAAGAAGAGGGACCTATCCAAAGTCTAATGCTTTAGATGTGATAAGTATGGTCACTATGCTAAGCATTATCCAACAAGGCCTAAGCAACATGCCACCATTTTAGATGTTGATGAAGGTTCTCCACAAAAGGACTCAAGTGAATATTTGTTCTATTCGGCATTTTCAAGCAATGTACCTACCGACACTAACACCTGGTTGATTGATAGTGGTGCCTCTCTCCACATCACCGGATTTAGGGAGCATTTATCAAATTTGGTGGAGAGAGACTCTAGTGAACAAGTTATTATTGGAGATGATGCTAGATACTCAATGAAAGGAATTGGGACCTCCACTCTCCACTTGGATTCTGCATCTCCCTATAGTTGTTTGATGTTCTATATGTTCTAGGCATCAAGCTTAATCTTGTTTCCATTTTAGCCTTGTAAGACAAAGGATACCAAGTTTCCTTCTCTAAAGGAAAAGTTCTTGTGTCGATGAAGAATTCCAACTTCAAGACTACTCAGATGATTGGAGTTAGACATGAGAGCCTCTATAGGCTATGCACTCATCCACTCTAGGCATTAGTACATGATTCTTTAAGCTTGTGTGATCTTTGGCATCGACGATTGGCTCACCTTCACTTCCAAGCTCTACCTATCATGGAGAAGATGGTCACGAGCCTTCCAAAGTTCGACCAATAGCATGAAGGTACTTGCAAAGGCTATGCAATGGGTAAGAATACAAAAGCTCCATTTCATAGGAGCAAAAATAGATCCAAATATATTCTAGATCCCATTCATTCTGATTTATGTGGTCCAATGTTTGTTGCTTCTTCGAGTGGTTTTTTGTATTACATTCTTGTTATTGATGACTACTCTAGAAAGCCTTGGATTTATTTCTTGAAATCTAAAGAATCCAAGGAGGTATTAGAAAGGTTCAAGGAATTCAAAGCTTGGGTAGAAAATTTGTTCGGAAAGAGGATCAAAGTCCCGAGAACCGATAATGGAAGAGAATAAACTTCTAATAACTTTTGAAACTATTGCATTGACACTAGGATTAAGAGGGAGTTCGATTTCCCTTATAATCCTCAACAAAACAGTGTTGCAGAGAGGAAGAACAGATTGATCGTGGAAGCAGAAAAAGCCATGATTCATGATCAGGATTTGCAAACCTTCTTGTGGGCAAAAGAATCTAGGACAATAGTCTATGTTCAAAATAGAAGTCCTCACCAAATCCTAGAGAATGACTCCCAAAGAATCCTTTACTAGGAAGAGGCCAAAGGCAAGTCATTTGAGGATCTTTGGATGTCCAGTCTATGTTCATATCCCGAAGGAAAAGAGAACAAAGTTGGAGCCTTCTAGCAAGAAGGGAATATTTGTGGGTTAGAGTGAGACATCAAAAGCCTACAAAATATACATTCCAAGTCAGAAGTTGATTGAGATTAGTAGAGATGTCACCTTTGAGGAAGATGTTGCATTTAGGAGATCCAAGGGTACTCATATGGAGATTGATAATGAAGAGTCTCCTTATGATATGGAAGTTGATCATACTCCTGAGATTCAGAGGGAGACTTCAAAAAAAAAGGAAGAGGATGATCTAGTTGAGCCCTTGGAAAGAACTGATGGGCCTTGCGATATTGTGATTGGGAGAAAAAGACCTCTCTGGGCTAGGCAAACAATGTAGGAGGCAAAAAGGTTTGTAGCTCCAAGAGGTACCTTCAAAGAAAGTAAGAGACCACATAAGTTCTCCAATTATGTTGCTTTGATGAGTCAGATTATTGAGGTTGAGCCTTCCAAAGTTGAGGAATCTTCTAGTCAATAGGTTTGGAGAGATGCTATGATAGAGGAGTATTAGTCAATTTTCAAGAATGATGTTTGGGACATAGTTCCTAGACTCGAAGGAAAATCTGTGGTATCTTCAAAATGGCTCTTCAAGATCAAGCATGTGGCTAATGGGAGCATTGAGAAGTACAAGGAAAGATTTTTGGCTAGAGGGTTTTCAAAAAAAGAGGGAGTTGACTATGAAGAAACATTTTTTCCTATTGCTTGCTATACTTTTGTTAGAACCATCATTTCCATTGCTACATCTAGAGGATGGAAGATTCATTAGATCAATGTGAAGACAACTTTTCTAAATAGCATAATCGAGGAAGAAGTCTATATTGAGCAACCTGATGGATTCAAGGTACATTAGAAGGAGTCTCATGTTTGTAGGCTGAAGAAGGCCTTGTATGGTCTTAAGTAGGCACCTCATGCATGGTATGAAAAGATTGATCATTACCTATCAAGATTGAGCTTCCTTAAGAATGATGCTGACTCAAATCTATATTTCAAGGTAATTAATGGTGAAGCATTGATTTTGGTTTTGTATGTTAATGATTTCATTCTTACTAGAGAAGAGCACCTCATTCTCAAATGCAAGGAGTTGGCTTTTGAGTTTGAAATGAAGGACCTTGGGCTTATGCATTACTTGGCTTTGAAGTTTGGCAAAAGCTAGATGAGATAATTCTAAGTCAAGGGAAGTACACCATTGATATACTTAAGAGGTTTGGTATGATGGATTGCAAATCCATGTCTTCACCCATCGAGACCAACCTACATAAGTTGAAGGAGGCTGCAGCTAGTTCAAACTTGGTGGATCCCATGATGTACAGGTAGTTGATTGGATCCTTGATGTATCTAGTCAACACTAGACCAGTATCTACTATGTATTAAGTGCACTTACTTAGTTCATGTGTGAATTGAGGTAGATACATCTTGTTGCAGCAAAACATATCCTAAGATACTTGTGTGGCACAGTTGGATATGGATTGAGATATTATTCAGGTGTGGATCTAGAGTTGCATGACTATATTGATTCTGATTGGGTAGGGTGTGTCACTGATCACAAGAGAACCTCTAGATGTTGCTTCAGTTTGGGATCTGCTATGATTTCCTGGTGCAACAGGAAGCAATCATTTGTAGCATTGAGTACAACAGAGGTAGAGTATATTGCAGCTTGTGTGACAACTTGGGAAGTAGTGTGGCTTTGTAATCTCCTTGCAGGATTGTTTGGACAATGAATGGAGCCTACTATCATTCATTGTGATAACCAGAGCTGTGTGAAGATTTCTGTCAATCTTGTGTTCCATGACAAAACTAAGCATGTGGAGATCAAATACCATTATATCAGAGATATGGTATTGAGGAAAGCTATGTAGTTGAGGTATATCAACACTGATGAGCAGACGCCAGAAATTCTCACCAAGCCTCTCTCCAAGATAAAATTTGAGTACTTTCAAGACAAGCTTGGTATGGTGGAGAATCAAGCCCTAGCTAAGAAGTAGCCTTAGTATCAATGATCCTCTTTAATAAATTTCTCTTTGAGAGAGATTTGAGGTGCAAGCCCTTGTTAATGCATTTCTCTTTTGAGATTTGAGGTGAAAGCCCTTTTTTCCACCCTCTAGGAGAGCCATGGTGGATGCAATGTGTGTGACTCCATGACAACATCATGTGAGAGAGTCCGTGATGATTTTCTTGTACTTGTGTTTCACCCTCTGGGAGAGCCATGGTGAATGTCATGTTGAGGTGACTACATAACGCAAGTGATGAAAAGTTGTACATACCATACATGGTTGTAGCCATTATGGTTGATATCACGATGAGGTGATATATGATATCATGTTGAGGTGATATCTTTATTTTCCACTTATGGTTGTAGCCATTGTGGTTGGCATCACAATGAGGTGATGTGTCTTATGCAACTAGAAGCATTTCTCCCTAGCCGAGTTAGGAAAAGGCTTATAAGGCAAGAAAAATTCCTTCCTATCCCCCTAAATGTTCCCTCACCAAGGAAACAATCTAAAATTCTTCTAAGTGCTTGAACTAGAGACTCATCTAGTCAAATGCACCCAAACTGAAGAGAGGCAAACATGAAAATATTTTCCAAGTGATAAAAAATTTCTAAGTATGCCCAAAGGTGAAGCGAGAATAAACTTTGGTGGGGGAATATTTTTCCAAAGTGTAAAATTAAATGAACCCCTTCGCATGTATACACATGAATTTTGCATTTTCTGAGGGGAAATTTTTTCTGGGCAAAGAAAATTTAAAAATTTTCTAAGGAAAAGAAAGAAATGCTTTTGAAAATAAAATTCCTTGGCATGTAAATTGAAGCTGGACACCTAGATAATTTTTTATGGAACTTTTGATAGGAGTAATTTGTCTAAGTCAGTGTTAAGATGAAAAATTAAAATGGATGCCTTAGCTAGTTGAAATGGATTTTTCTTGAAAGAGCATTTAATTTAATATTTTCAAGAAAAAAAAAATCCAAGAGGTAGATGAAGTAAAGTATGCCTATGCGATGAAGGTGAAAATTTCAAAGTTCTAGAAGGTCAAATATTTTGAGCTTTAGGTGACAAGTGTTGTGAATGCTAGAGGGAAAATTAGAATTCCTGCAATAGAGGAGTGGATATTTAATGATTTGACAAAATTAGAATTCTTCTAGAATTTGAATTGGCTATATGAATTGTGAGTTTTGTTTATTTTCTTCACAACTGCAAGTGCAAACTTAGAAAATCGAAATTGGGAAGAGAAATTCAAAGTTGGGAAATTGTTGAAGTAAGTTAGTTTGGTTGAAATTCTTCTAAGTACTAAAGAGTGTATTGCTACAAGTGAAGTTTCTAAGTGTTGAGAATTCAAAGTTGCTGAAAGGGTGTTGAGGTTTGAAGTTCAAAAATTCAAGTGTTGAAGCTTCTCATTTTCAGATTTCAGCTGGCAACCTCAAAGTAATTTTATTTTCTAAGTTAAATTTCTAATGACTATCTTTCATTTTTGCAGAATGGCTAAAGCAGATAGAAGGGCGACTGGAAAGGAGACCAATGCCGAGTCCAACAAGGAGAATGCATCCAGACAGGTCGTAATCAAGAAGTTGAGCAAGTTGTTCTTTCTGGAGTCAAAATTCTTTTCGAAGCTGGGAAAATTGGCTAATACAAATCTTGGCTCTTTCAACTTGGAAGCTTTCAAAAGGTGAATACTAATCATTGGAGGTCATCACCCATTAGTCACTTCATACAATATTGTCAACAATGGACTTTATGCAGCTGTTGGTTTTCCACCAGCAATTCAGAGCCAGAAATTGATCATGGAATGTGCTAACTGCTACAACCCAAAGCAGAGAACTATTGTTGCGCTTGATGGCAAGTTGTTTTCCAACCTCATGCCTAAAGCCATTGGTGAAGCATTTGGAATTCCTTCCTATGAGAATATGATCTACAAGACAAGAGAGCGAGCTGAGAAAATGTATGCTTCCACATTTTTAAGGTGTGTTGATATGATAAACTCTCGTTTGATGAACAAGCCTAAGCCAACTCATACAAATCTACTGAAGTAGATAATCTCAAATGACTTGAAGTAGGAGTATTGTGACTTAATTATGATGCTCAAAAAAGTTGGAGGGTGCCCCCAGTCATTCATCTTTGAACCTTGGATGTTTTACTACATCAACCTTGTGTTGTAAGGCAAGGAGCATGTTGACTGGGAAGTGATGATCAATGATAATTTGCATGAACAACTCCAAAGTTTGAGGAGAATGAAGACATTTTATATGAGCTCATATATCATCTAAATGTTGGCTCGAATGACAAAATACAAAGGAATATCATACGAGGAGCCAATTGGGTGTGGATCTCAACAATTCAAGATTCATGAGGCTTGTCCACAGTTACATTTGACAAGCACTTCTCACTACAAAAGGGTCAATGATGCCTTCACAATGCATATCATGAGGATGCTTTAGCAGAAGACTCATCATAGAATATGAAAAGAAGCACGGGAGTTGATTGAGAGCTACGGATGTTGGTTTATCCAATTTCTAAAGTTCACTTACATTAGGCTGCAGGGGTTCTCTTCATATCCTTATAGATTTCCTAGATACCCCACAAATAGAATTTTGATGTTAGAGATATCTAGGCAATACCTACAATAAGATTTAGAATAATAAAAATAAAGGAGGACTTGACTTCCCAATCATCATGGGAAATTCAAATGAAGTTTGTCCTACAATGCAAGCAACCAAGGAAGCAGAAAATGAGCTTCAATTTTTCCACCTCTCTTATCACACCAATAGGCAGCATTATGATCCTTACATGAATATCAAATGGATATTGTCTAAAGAATTTAGATATAAGGCACATATTAAATATTTCTGGGCAAGTGCGTTGGATGATGCTGAGGTAAGGAGAAGGATGTTTTCAAGGATACCATTGAGCATGATTAGGGAATGTGAAATTGTTCCAGTGCCAAACTAGGTAGATAAAGATATAAATGTTCTACAGGCTGATTATGAGACAGTGAGGAATTCCCCACTCCCACTTCTAGATTGGTCGAAGCTAGAGATTACAGACTTGGATACACTTTGCATACCAGTCCTGACATTCACAAGATTTTGGGTGGAGAGGCACGTAAAAAGGCTTAAAAGCATGTCAATTCCTCTTACCTATAACTTAATGGGAGATCATAGGATGCCCACTGTTAAACAAAAGAAGTAGGTTACTCGGGCTATGAAGCCATGAAGAAAAGAACTAGTCTAGTTGGAACCTCAAAGAGTTGAGGAGGAATCACATACACCATTGAGGACTCACTCTCTGAGTGTGCAGGAGGTCTCACTATTTTCAAATCAGAGAACGAGGTTGATTGAAGAATAGGAATTTCAATAGGCAAATCAACCACCTCACAGGGAGTCTATTGGCTAGCACCTATAAGGGAGAACCGAAAAGAAGAGGAAGAGGAAATAGCCACCAATACTCACTTTCAACGCGAGATTGATGCAGCATTAAGAGGATGATACCACTACAGGGCAGGAGGCCCAAGGTTCAGGAGATACTTAGCCTATAGAGATTGATGAGCCTCATAAGAATAAAAATAGAGAAGTGCGTGAAGAGGAAGCAAGGGACAAGTAGCCGTTCATTATTTCTGAATTGCAGCAAGCAGTGCTTGATTGGTTGAGGGACAGGATGAGAAGGGATCCCATTAAAGAAACTGATCTAGCAATTGAGATGGAAGAATTTCAGACTAGGATCAGTGCACCTCCAACAAAGAAGAAGGCTAGAAAGTTCTCAAATATTTCAACAGATGAAGATGGTTCTCACACACTTCACATGGCTGTACCTATAGTTGAGTGCAATCGAGATGACGTTCCAGAGAACTATGTGATCACTACCATGAAGTTAGGCCGCCCCACTAGAGCACAAATAATTGAAGAGTGCGATAACTCGTATCAAGAAATCAAGGATAGGCTACTCTGAACCAAAGGAAAGTATAAAATATTGAAGATGGACCATGAAAAATTGATTGGTTATGTACAACACTTGTCTCCTCCTTGGGGGCAAGAGAATCCAGCAATTGAACTCCCAGTCGAGTTTCCCAGAGAATCAGTTAGCGGATTGGAGGACTTGAGGAGGATGACACAAGAGGCAGATAAATGGGTTGCTAATTCTCTAGCCTCACCTATATCAAATTCTATTATGAAAAATTGTGCAGAAATTCATGAGTTGACCTATCCAACTCACTTATAATCATTTGTAGCAATACCATATTCTCATCGGTCTAGGTATCACCATACATTCATGGTCCCTATTATTGAATCACATATAACTAATCCATCCTATCACCATTCGTCACACATTAGCATTGTCTTGGAGATCTTTGAGCATCATTCCAAGGCATTATTGTGATGTAGGAGCCTTTGGGGGCACTAGTAATCTTGCATCAAATTATTTTATTCAATTTTGGAGTGAATTAATTTTGATTAATATTTTAGTGTATTTAGTTGATTTTATTATCCAAAGAAAATTTAAAATTAAATAATTGGACAATTTTTGGCTACAATTTGCATTAAGAAGCATGCCAAAAAATGTATTTTAATTTCTAATTACCAAAAATCAAACTTGGGTCTAGTATTCTTGGAGGTTATATATCTTTGGATTTTATTTATATTTCCTTAATGTTTAGGTAGGAATGGGATGCTGATGATGTGCTTGCCTGAAAATTTTAAATTTGAATTCCAATTTTTCAAATGGGAGATTAATTGTGTCAAATGGTGGAGGCATGCCTTCCTTAAGGTATTGAAAACACACATTGGGGAGTCAAAATGCTTAATTTATAAAGATTGTTCTTTTTTTGATTTAGGGGCATGGGTGGAAGAATTTTCTAGTTGCAGGAGTTAGTGGGGTGAGAAAAATCATTTTAGACTTGGTTGTTTTGATTTTTGGTTCCAAAATTGGGAAGGTGAGAAAATGGGGCATAGCCTCTCTTAGGAAGAGGTTTTCAGACCTTGTGGTTGTAGGTTGGAGTTATTAATGGGGAGCAAAGAACTTTGGGTGAGGTGTGGTTCAATGTGCAGTTGGTTTACTAGTAGAAGGTTTTAGGTAGGAGAAGAATGAAGTTGCAAGAAGAAGAGGGATTGAAGAAGACATGCCAATGGCTATTTTTTCTATTATTTTTAGATTTATAAGTATGATTTAGAGTTGTTTCCCATTAGTTCAAAGGGCTTTGTGATTATATTTCAGTCTAAATTTGAACCTTTGTAATCTTGATGATTGTTGAGCAATAGAAATTTGCATACATGTTGCTAATTTTTGTTGTTTGTAAATTCAATTTCTTAAACAAATTATTGTGTGCTGGAAGTTTGTGTTTAGAGTTTTAGGATCCCCTTAAATCACATTGAAAACATTTTAGTCATTTTATCATTCTCATCATTCAAAGGACTTCATCTTACTTCTTGCAAATTTGTATCCAAAATGGGAAGTAATTTTGCACATGTTTGTGGTGTTGTTTCTTACCAAGGGGAGAATTTTTGTTCAGGGATCATGGATCATATTTATCATCTAGTTTCAAGTATCTAATATCAGCCTGAAACATTGTGTCAGGGGAGGCGAATGGTTTCTATTATTTGAGACTCATCATTAGTTGATACATTAATCTCTAATTTTAACTTAAGGGGGGGTGTTAGCATAAATGGAGTCATGATTACCTAGTTAACTAATCACATTTCTAGGATTGACCTATCCACACCTCGCTTTAGTTTCCTTAGGTTTCTTTAAGTTTGCTTAAGTTTAACTAGGAAAGCATGCAAATATCATTTAATTTCAACTCTCAACTTAATTCTATAACATCTAGATAGGTACTAGATGATAATAACATTAATATATGATAATTAAATTATACATAATCTACACTGCTAATAAATCCATGACTGGTACACAGTTATATTGCTAGTAGTAAACTTATGATAATTCTCAATTTCACTAATCTATTTCCTAATTTAATGCATAGTTAAACATCTAAATTATTATTTTTTAAATAATGAGAAGCTCCCCACCAAAGAAACATATTATTTCTTTCATCACACATTAGTGTCAAAATTTGAGCACCAAGTAAAATTCATTTAATTTGTGTAATTTTATTTGAAACTCATGCATATCTAATTAACAATGTTGCACATGTTCACATAGTTTTTTATAGGATAAAATTGTTGCAAGGTTGTTGCAGGTAAAAATAATTCAAGATTGATTTAATGTAAGTCAATCCAAGTAAAAATGTCACTTTCAAAATTTGAAAATGAATCTCCATCTTGAAAATCTTATGACATTGTCATTTAAACATAACTCCATTGAAAAATATTATAATAAATATTAATAATATAATTAGTATAAATTAATATTAATATCCATATTAAATTATTGATTATATATGTATATTATAATTAATTTGATAATATCATATGAATATAATTTAATTAATAAAATAATTAAAATGATATATTATATCGATAAATTGACATTATAACACTTTTGATTTTAAAAATAAAATATTAAAAGGTAAATGTTAATCTAGGATGTGTAATTGTCTTAGTATTATGAATAACCACTATAGTTCTATTATAGATTTACAAATGAATTTTGGTATCACATTTTACTGATGGAACATGAAGATTGTAGTGGCTGTCATAATACCCACCAATACAAATAAGTCAGTAGACAGATAAACATCTTGTTAAGGAGGCTGCTTCTTGGAGACTATGGAGTATTTGTATTTTAGACGTTTAAGTTTTTGTTATTAGTGTTCAATATCCTCTTCCAAAAGATATCCTTGTTGTATTTGTTGTAATCATTATTGTTGTTGTAGCAGCATGCCTTGTTACTTTTGTACATTCTAATGATGATCTGTTTGACACCAATATCTTACATTTCTATTTTCTCAGTGATATAATTTAATTTATTATTATTTATCTATATATATATATTTAAAATAATAATTCAATTCAAAATCATAATTTATTATCCACTAAAGATTATTGCATGAACCAAACATATTTCAATTCCAAAACCCTAAAGCCAGGCTACTTTTATGGCCTGGTTATTGATTGCAAATCTCTTGGAGTCAAGTTGTTGCTCCTTTCCCCTTGAAATTATAGTTGTAACTCTCCCATTTCTAATTTCCCAAAGCCACAAACCATGCTCTGGAATAATTGCTAATACTTGGGGTTTAATTGTTTGAATGACAATGTCTACGTTAACCCAGTTCAGAAAGCATCATATCAACAAAGTTTATTTATTTTTAAATACTAGCTATTGCATGGACACCTTAGTGTGCAATGGGTATGCCGAAGAAGTGTGGAAGGTTAATTATTATAAATTTTTGTGTTTTTCCCATAATTATATATATAATTTTAAAATATAATAATATATACAATAATATTATATATATATATAATTAATTAGTAATTATTATTATATTTTAAAAAAATTGAGTGGTAGGGCTTTCATGAAGTGAATGGCATCTTCGAGCATATGAGGCAGTGCCTTGTCCAGGGCTTGAGTGGTGTACAAGGTCTCCGACTATGAGAGAATGTTGATGGCATTCAGTCGAGTCACGAGTGTGCTGCAACATGTTTTGTATTGTCATATTCAATAACAGACAATCAATGATGGCACTCCTGGGTGGTTTGAGATGTTCACTATCTAAGTGTTCACCATATTTGATGACATTTTCATCCACTATACATAGATATTTCATCATTCATACTTTTCTACTTAGATTCACAATTGACAATTTTGTCAAGTCTCTTAAAATGCTTAGGACCATTTCTTCTATTCAATTAAGTATAAAAGGAAGGCAAAAAATGAGGAAAACTAAAGTTATTCTATTCTCTTCTATATCACCACAAATTGTTATGTATGAAAATACCACTTTAAAATTAGAAATTTTCATGTTACTATACGAAACTTCTTAGCTAAGTGGTACACAATAATGATCGGGCAAGAATTTGGAGGAACAAAAACCAATAGTGGCAAGAAAGTAGAAAAAAAAGAGTTTTGAAAGCTCAAATAAGGAAATGCCTTCAACATAATAAACTGTAGTTTAATATTACAATTATTATTTATTTAAAATTGTTCTACATTTTTAAGATAATGTTCAAATAAAATAAAATAAAATAGTTGGCATGTGTTTTTCACAGTTCATGAGTGTCATTTGAAAGATTAAAAAGGATACATAGTTGAATTCAAAAGTTTGCTCAACAAAATAAAATAAGTTAAATAAATCTAATTATAAAATTTTATTTGAAAATTTATAAATTCAATACAATTATTTTTTCTATATATTGTGATATAATTGATCTATTTATAAATTATTGTATTTATGTATGTATATATTTTATATATAATTGTTTTCCATTTTGTTTGATTTTCTCATAAATATGAAGATTGAAACACAATTATCATTTTTTAAAATTACACTTAAATAGTCAAAGATTTTAATTTAAAATTTTGTAGAAACAAATATTTTTTAGGTAGGCTAACTTGTGAAAGCATTATGTAGGTTTGATTAATATTTTCAAAAACTTGGAATAAAAGCACCCATAAGAGTGCTAGTAAATAAGTGCAGATAAATAAACATAACAATAGAAATAAAGATGCAGAAGAGATAACACATAACACAAAGATTATGTGGTTCACCATAAAGGCTACATCCACGGGAAGTAGGGGAATAGGTTTGTTAATCTTTATTCTTTTCAATATACATTATCCTACATCATCATATATATAATATTCCTTCAAGAGGAAATATGAAAGGTCAAAGAGAAAATGAATGGACACATATGTCCATTAGGCTTCATATACCCAACAATCTCCCACTTGAAGTCCAACAACTACTGCAACATATCAGATATTCCCCTACTTCTCTCCCATTGTCACATCTTGACAATATTGAGAGAAATCCAACTTCATCTTGAAAGCAAAACACCAAGAAATCCATCACAACTAGAATGAGAGAATTCACCACGTCACTTCATTAACATTCTAGTTTCCCACATGTTGAAACTTCTCCCATTATACTTTCTTGATCAATGCATCTGTCACATTGCTCAATACTCCCACTACATGAATAGTGTCTGGATGAATGCATACCTAGAATGAGCACATTACTTGCATCACTTTGTTAACATTCTAGCCAATAAGGCACCATCGGAAGTGGCATCCCAAACTTCTCTAACAAGTGTGACTCGTCCATAGGCCACCACTACCATTGTAGCCATCTCTGCTACAATAATGAGCATCTCAAGAGCTTCCCATTTATTCTTCCCATTAGATTGCTTCTCACATTCTTCACTATACTCCTATCCTAGTGCTTCACCATAGACCAAACAATAATAGTTGCACTTTCAATCCCCAAAAAACTGTCTGTAGAAATCTCTTCAGGTACTTTGACAGTTGAACCAAATATAACTCCACAATAGGTTCTATTAATAGTTCTCCTACTCCTTTTTAACCTGGTCACCCTATATTCAACAAGACTCAAAAGGGGGATTCATTGAATTCTCTTGCCATTGATCCAAAATTTGGGTCCGTTGGACCTCTTCTTACACAACTCTAGATTACAAAAAAAATCATAAACTTCCCACACTAATTATCTGCACTCAAATTCAGAAATCAATTTATCAGAATACATCATGGTTACCTTAATCGATCTCTTCAGTCAATTCCAATGCCATATTCAGAATCTTTGTCCCTCTTATCTGCCAACCACCTTTTCATAGTCCCCATTTCATCTCCACATGGGTGTGGGCCTCCCTAATTTGTTTCTTCCTATTCAATGTCTCCACTAAAATTGCTTTTCCTTCCACTTGAGTCCTCCACTCTACATTAATATATTATATCACCTCTTAATTGGTGGGAAAAGCTATGCCATTGATAATGCCTCCAATCAGCCTGTGTACATACCATACAC
>VDFB02000220.1:0-47878 GCA_007258455.2 Sequoia sempervirens
GCTCAACTTTAGATTTCATTTCTTCAAACTTCAAATAATAGGTTCTTTTATTGTTTTATTGTTTAGAAGTTTTGATTTTAAATTTTGAAAGGATTGTTGTGAATTTTTGAAAATCTCTGTAGAAAAATTATGAAAATTTCAGATCTCTGTAGAGAATCAATTTGTGACAATGGAAAATTCAAATGAAAATATTAGATGATTTTACAAACCTCTGTAGAAATGAGATTGAAAACTTTTTTAAATTTGAGAAAATTGTGGTTCTTTGTAAAATTTGTGGAAATGGAATTTCTCTGTAAAATTTGGGAAAATTAAAACCTCTATAATTTGCCAATTTTTCTGTAGAAAACTTCTTTCTTTTAAAAAAATAAAAATTGTTCGCTTTTGTTTTGTGTGTGACATTCTCTAGGGTTTCGTGGCGGGCGTTACATGTCAATCAAACAAAGAATGCACACCATTAATACATACAAACTCAACAATTGAAGGCATTCGATGGAGAATTCAAATTTGAAATTAAAAGGACAACAATTAAAGACTCCACACCAAACCATCATTGAACATATAAGGAGATTTTCAAATTAAAAAATGCATAACTCAATCACTTGCAATTTCCATTTAGCACGTCCCACTTTTATTACCAGTTATACAATTTCGTCCAAAAATATGAAGAAAGTCTAGAGGAAGCATTTGCAACATCCTGACAATCTACAGGTATTCTACTGCTACAAATTATGGCTGCCTATGAATGCAAATATTTTGTATGGGATGTCAATTTTTCTCACATTGACCTGTAACTCAATATTTGGGGTTTCAACTTACACTTTATATGAATGTCAAGTCATTTCAATTCAACTTCATGCTTTCACTGGTTTTCCTTTCCTTTATACTTGTCCATGCATGACGTTTACCATGCATTATGCATTTCAATATTTTGTGTTCTTCATTGCATGACGTTAATTGTGATTTTCATATTTGCTTACTTACACGAAATATGAACTGGGTTTGACTGGTTTAAAATCGTTTTTCATTACTATTAGACTTGTTTGACAGAATATGGAAAGTGTTTGATTGGTTTTCTGCCATGCACTTGTTTTCGTGTGTTCGTCATTGCAAAAACTTTAAATCTGCAATTTACTTTTTATATTTGTTTGTTATTCCACAATACGGAAATTGATACAATATATTTGCTTGTTACCAAGAAATATTCATACGGTTATAATGTTTATCATTTCGAGGGTTTCTGCCATGCACTTGCATTCGTGTCTTCCTCACTGCAGACTTTAACTTTGCAATTTGCTTATAATATTCTCATGTTATTTCAAAATATGAAAATGGTATGACTGGTTTTCATTTCCAAGATATTCTGGCATGTTTATGTATTATTCTATTCTTCCATCCACAACCGTTATATTTGTGAAATGTTTTTTTCATTTCATTGTTACTACTAAACATGGAAAGGGTTTTACTGCTTCAAAATTACAGGGTTCTCTCTTTGACAATGCACAAAATTTAACTCTGCAATTTGTCTTTCATATTTGTTTGTTATTCCCAAATATGAAAATGGACTCACTTGTTTTCATTCCGAAGTTATTCTGCCATGCAATTATATTACTCTGTTTTTATATATATATTTGTCTTTCCATACATACATATACATATTTGTGCATGGAAGAGCAAAATAATACATAGACATATTTCCATACTTATATATTTCCACACATATATATGGTATGATTGGTTATCATTTCCAAGATATTCTGTCATGCAATCGTATTCTTTTGTTCTTCCATTCACAATAGTTGTGTCTATGAAATGCAATTTTTATTTCATTGTTACTACAAAACATTTTTATGGTTTCACTGGCTCACAATTAGAGGGTTTTCTGCCATGCACTTGTATTCCTCTCTTTCACAATTCACAAACTAACTCTGCAATTTGTCTTTAATATTTGTTTTTTATTTCCAAATATGAAAATGGATTCTCTTGATTTTATTTCGACGATATTCTACCATGCAATTATATTATTCTCTTCCTATATATGTACATAGTGGTAGGGGTCAAGTAGGCTTACAATAGTGCCCCTAGGACATGATTTGACCCCTGAAAAGTCCTCATTATGGAGAGTGACGAGTTTTGAAGAGAGGATGGGATAGAAAGATGGAGAGGTTGTCCAAGTGCATGTTTCTTCTTCAATAAGGAAAAGGCTCCCATTGATAGAGGTCGGTATACTTCACACCTCCCCGTCCAAAGATTGTAAATTGGAACTCCTATATATTTTGGAGAGGAAGAATGAGTGGGGTGTTACCCACTTCTACTCTTGGAGAATTGGAGTGGAGATGGTCTAGAAAGAATGAGAAGAGAGGAGTCCACCTCTTGGAAGGATAGAGAACAAGATGGCTTAGTTTTGCTAATATGGTTTTCTAAAAATGTTGATACTGATGGTGGAAAATAACTTCCAGGCCATGATATTATTGCTTAAAGAAAGTCGGAGGAAATTATTATTCTTTCCAAGATTAAAATTTTGGATGAAATAAAAATGCATCCGTGAAATCTAACCGCCTGATAAATAAGGTAATATTGAGAACATATAAGAAAAAACAAGAAGAAATGAAAAGTGATTCCATTAAAGTTCCCTATCAATCAAGTTAATGGCTCCCTGGAAATTATCAATCTTTTAATGCATTAAATCTGTATGTGATCCCATAGTCTACTTATAGATGTTGTACCCTTTCACTTTAAAAAAAAGATTTGCCGACTTTCCCTTCACTATGGCATACATGTTTGAGTTAAAATCCATTATCTTTTTATTTACTGGAACTTTCCGTTAATTTTATGGTGGCAACTTCTATTTACTTATCTTAAGTTAAGTTAATCCTTATGGTAATTTTTCACCTAAGATGTTTACGCTTACTTAATGCTTCTAAAAATAGCATAAAAAAGACAAAACAAAGTAACATAAAAATAATAAATTGAAAAGGGCAAAATGCTTTTGCAAGTATCTTCTAAAATAAAACAAAAGCTTTTAATTAGCTTTTAATTAGGAACTTTCATGTGTTGAATTAAAGAAACTTATAAAAGACATGTGTTGTTTATTGAATTCAAAGTTTAATAAGTATTAAATTTCAGATTTTAAAAAGTAATTGAATTTATTCCTTAAGACTATTACGTAGTCTCCGGAAGTATTTATATCTATTTAAAAATAATTTAATATATTTATCTTTAGATCTAATTTCATTATATGTAATTCTCTTTTTAGAGGTATTTATACCTATATAAGGATAAATTTATTTGTACCTTAAAAGATTAATTTAATAAGATAAAATATTCATTATTTTTCTTATTTATATAAAGAATATTAAATAATTATTTTAATAAGTAATAGTTAAACATAAATAGATATGTATATAACATTATAATATATGGACAATAATAAAGAAATTTGAAAATTTATTATCGTGTTAATAAATATAAGAAGAATGGCCTGAATTATTGGAGTTAGCAATAACGTGTTTATTTGGTATTGTTACCAATAAAATAATAATAATAATAAAATTGTTAGTTGTGTAACATAATAATACAGACATATTTCCATATATATATATATATATATATGCGTATATAAATATGTATGTAATTGTTTATGTGATTGTTACTACGAAATTTGTTTTACATATTTATATTTAGTTCTTCCCATTTCATTGTTCAACTCTGCACTCAAGAAAGCTCCCTTTCTGTTTTAGTTGAGGTTTCCTACCTCACTACGCCTGATCCATTGTATTTCATATTGACAATGTTTAACCAATGTTTGTTCATGTCTCACTAAAAACATCTGCTCCAAGCCATTTCAATTCAAATAATAAAATTGAATAAATTGAGATCATGCATATATTGAATAAATAGAAATTGTTCATGCACATTAAAGACAATTGCATTACAAAGTGTCATCAATTGCACTACAAACTGTTCATAAAAACCAAGCAAAATAAAGATAATAAAAACATACTGTTCATGCACAATAAAGACAATTTCATTACAAACTATGAACAATTGCATTACAAACTGTTCATAAAAACTAGAGCATTGAATTTCAAAATGTCAAGATGCATATTAAATAAATGCAAACTATCCATGCATCAGTGTGACTTCAAATGTGTTCATTTTTTTATTTTTTTGTTTTATTTAACTACTCCAAACATCTTTTTTAACATTTGTAGGTGCAGTGAGGTCGAAAACTAAAACCAAGACTACAAAGTCGTCGTCTCGTACAAGGAAAGACACTGTAACAATCCCCAATGTGCAACAACCGGTTGCACAAGTAAACACGAATCCAAAAATTGTTGAGGTTGTCGAGGAGGTTGGTGCACTAGCAATCCGGGGGCCAAGAGCATCAAAGGAAAGGGAATGGTCATCAAAGAACATGGAGAGGGCACTGGAGGATGTTGAAACGAATCGACGAGAGGTGCTGCAAAGAAGTGGAAAATCCCAGCTACAACACTTAGCAATTGGTTAGGCGGCTTGAGCACTACTTCAAAGAAGGGTCCACCAACAGTCTTGACAGAAGAGGAGGAGGGTTTGATTGTGAAGTGGTGCACAAATATGGCAGATATTGGCCATAGGCTTGAGATTATTAATCTCAAGTAAGAGGTTGCTCAGATATGCCATACTAGACCCAACCCTTTCACGAAGGGGCTACCTGGAAAATCATGGTGGACTGGATTCAAGAGGCATCATCCAAAATTGACCTTGCGCACAGCTGAAGGTCTTGACAAAGATAGGGTGGTAAACCTTAGACTCGATATAGTAGCTAAATTTTATAAAAAACTGACAACATATGAAAGTACCCCATACGGTCCTAACAAAATTTGGAACTATGATGAAACGGGCATTCAAGCTAGTAGAAATGGAATTATGAGGGTCTTGGCACATCGAGGCAGTAAGAATGTCTCCTACATCATTCCAAAAAGTAGAGAATGGATAACAATTCTATGTTGTGCTAATGCATCTGGCCAAACGATACCTGGTTTCTATCTATTCAAGGGCAATAAAGAGATAGAGAATTACATTGTGAACTATGAACCACACGCAACTATGGCAACCCAAGCACATGCTTGGATGATGAAGGAGCTTTTCTATGAGTGGCTGGAACATTTATGTGTGTCAGTTCCTGGGGGTGTCTCACCTACTAATAGGGACCAACTGATTTTTGATGGCCATGGAAGTCATGTTGCATTGTCAACTATCCAAAGGGCAAGGGGGTTAGGCATTGACCTCCTTACACTGCCTGCTCATACTTCTCACGTGCTACAACCCTCAAATGTTAGCGTGTTTGCACCATTCAAGCAATATTTCAAATCAAAACGAGCAGATTTTCTCACTAAATTCCTCAATATTGATATCAAAAAGGCAAAATTGGTGGAGTTAGGCAACAAGGCATTGAGAAGAGCTTTAAAAGGATGAGGATATGGCCCCTCAATTCTGATGCTCTCATAAACAACATGAGTCCCAGTGAGACGTATGACATTACTGACACCGACGATGCTTCTGTAATGCAGAACATCCTTAGTCTTTCGAGACTTGATGTTTCAACAGATGAACTTTCACAAACATTGCAGACTCCAACGGATAGTGAACTGCATGAAGGTGTAGGGAAACAACTTGAGGACATGGACAACCATCCTACACAAGAAGACATGTGGGGTTTCACATTCCCAACTCCAATACCCACACCTCCAGAACAAACAGTGCACTATTATGTAGATTGCAACAATGAAAGTCAGGGTACACCGGAGTAGGTGGAGTTTACTAACTCCCAATCCAATGAAACAATTGAAATAGAAAGTGGTTCTCGGATTAGTAACTTCCTTAAGCTACCAAGTCACACAGTGAATGGAAGAACAAGAAGTTCTGCTGGTGGTGCTCTTTGGGTGAGCCGACAGTCTCAGTTGTTGACTGCTGATAGTTACATGACTCATAATGGAGCAGGAATGAAGAAAAAAAGAATTGGAGGAATTGAAAATAAGAAAGAGGCAAAAAACTGAGGACAAAAAGGCAGCACAAATTCTAGCCTTGGAGCAAAAGGAACAAAATAAAATTGAAAAGGAAATTGAGCGCAAGGAAATAAAACAGCTGAAACAGTTGCAAAGAAAGGAAAAGAGCAGAAGAATGAGCAAGAGAGGATACAAAAAGAACAAGAGAAGAAGGAAAGGGAGATCGAGGCTGCCCATAGAGCATTGATGCGAGATAGACGCTTCAACGGTCCTGCAACTCCATTTTCTGAAAACCAAAGTTACTTTCGAGATATAACCAATAATAACATCCCTTCATTTTCTGTAGGCAATGTGTGTTTCAATCTCAACTCATCTCAAGTTAGCTGCACTCAATTTCCAGTTGGCTAGACTAGCTCACCACTAACGCCTTCAAATGTAAGTTTCACGTAACTGACAAATGCAAATGCAAATGAATTCATGGCAAGTCTAAATGAAGCAGCAGGAGACAAGAACACATCTCCAGATTCTTTCCTTGGAGCATTCGATTGAGTTTGGGAGGGACCAACTGAAACAGTGCCCAATATCTTGGATTTTTTTTTGGGTTGTAGTTGCGGATGCCATTTTCATTGTGTTGTATTTGTTTATAAATGTGAAGTAAACCTGTATATTGTTTTGAACTAAACCTTGCCTGACTTTTCATATTAAGGCGCTCTAGTGTCGGGCCCATTGACGACTATGTCAATACATTTTTTATGGTTTTATTATAAACTACACTTCATAAAATATATTGTATGCAGATATTATGTTTCAATTTTGTTTACCATAATTGCTATGCTTATAATATCTATTATACATTTGTGAAGGCCAATATTCAATGTTGATAATCTCATACAACATTTCATATGATACAGTGCATGCTGATAATTTAACATACTATGGGATAGATATGAGGGGCTTGATTTAGATATAGACATGAGACCTTATATATCTTATCAACATATATATGATGTGACATCATAAAATATGATAATATGGGATAGACATGAGGGGCTTGATTTAGGTATAGACATGAGACCTTGTGGGATAAATATCAAGTTTAAACATATGTGTTTTCTATAAAGTTTGAAAGAGGGGGGGTGGATTTCTTATAGAAAATTAGGTTACACAAGTGAGAATGCTTGCATTTGTTGAAGTTGAATTCATTCCTTTTGACACATATCTCCCTATGAGGTAACATGATTAATGAAGGTTGACATGTCTTGTGACGTCATGATTATTCGTAGGACTCGATTCCATGTCATCTTAATGTAGAGGTTTTAGTGATAGATAAAGTAATTCCAATAATATCAATAAGACTCTTATTGTTCAGATTTCCAATTACATTAATTGGTATGAATTGAAAGTGATGCGTGTAAATTAAGAGGTCATTCTCATAGAGATACATAATTTTAGAACCTATTTTTTCTCTAATAGTTCCTCTAGAAATTGTATATCCATCATAGGCTTTTTCATACTACAACATGCAATTGTCATTCAAGAAAGTTACATGACACTTTATATGTTCAATATCTATCATTTTAAAGCTAAACATTTGTTTTCTATATTTTTTGATATATCAAGCCCCTCATGTCTATCCCATATTATGCAATGACAAATTAAAAATATTCAATGTTGATAATCTTATATATCCTTTTGTATATCAGTAGCTCAATTGAAATTTACTTTTAGGCTATACCTCTACAAAAGATAACATGTATGTATGTCTTATCTCAACTTTATTTGTTTCAGTACATTACAGTTCAGTCTTGATTTGTGAATGGTAGAGATGGATGTGACCTATTTGACCTATATGATTCTATGTATCCCCTATTATTATGTTCATCATTGCACAAACTTTAAATCTGCAATTTGCTTATAAGATTTGTTTGTTAGCCCCAAATATGAAAATGGTTTGATTGGTTTTCATTTTGAGGATATATGTATTACTTATATGTGCATACATATGTACATATATATCCATTTCCATAAGGATGTACATATGTATCTATGTGCATACACATTTAGATGTATGTCTATGTCAATACGTATGTACATATATAAATGTGTATGCACATTTATATATATATATATATATATATATATATATATATATATCTACATATATATGAATGTGTTTCTACATATATATATGTATGTATATATATATACGTATATATATATATATGTATGTATATATATGTATATATATATATATATATATATATATACATAATTTGATATATAGATTGAAAGCTAGTGTATGTACACATAGAAAGCAAATGAAAACATTAAACCCATTAAAGTCACAATGATGCATGAAGAGAACCATTTATTTCCTTGAAAAATTGAATGTGTTTATGAACACAAGTATTGGGAGTGTTCATAAACACCATACATGCCATAAACATCATGGAGCACATTTTCGATGCACTGAGAATGAAAGAGAACCTTCAATCTATGGACAATCAAATAAACACTTTAATTATTCTGTTCAGAATCAACAACAAAATAAATAATAACATTCACCTCAAGTAACACAACAGACCCATAACAAAACAAATAACTGAAAAGAAAAAAGAAAAGGGAATGATAGGAGACAATGGTGTAGCTTTAGTGAGGTTAAAAACCTCACCTGTATGAATTGGAGATGGCCAATGCTATGGTGAATTTCTCCAACAAAATCCTACAAACATATATGAAAATAGTCATTTATAAGAAAAGTTTAGTAAGGAAAGTGTTTAACTTACAATACGAATGTATAGTATCATTTTTTGTTTACCTTTGACATGCAATTCACCATAACAAAGCCAAGAATGGATTGAAATAGCACACCATCAAAGAAGATTGAACAAGATAGAAATTTACAACAAGTGTCAGCCAAATATACCAATATGTCTAAAACAATGAAACGAATATCTGCTAAGGAATGAACATGACATATATGGCATTCAAATTGAACAATTGAATTGAACATTGCAACTGAACAATGAAATTGAACATTCCAATGGAACAATTAAATTGAACAATCCAATTGAACAATGCAATTGAACAATCTAATTGAACAATATAATTGAACATTCCAATTGATCAATCGAATGGAACAATCCAATTGAACAATCCAATAGAACAATAACTTTTAACAATGCAATTGAACAATCAAATTGAACAATCCAATTGAAAGATCAAATTGAACAATCCAATTCATCAATCAAATTGAACAATGCAATTGAACAATCAAATGGAACCAGCAAATTGAAAAATCAAATTGAACATCTGTACATGAGTTATACATATATACCAACATGATATAGTGTAACAATCACAATGTATGAAACTGAAATGAATTGACATGAAATTGAACTGAAATGTCTTCATGTTCATAAATAGTATAAGTTGAAACCCCAAATATTTAGTTAAATGAAAAACCCAATGTGAACATACACACACACACATTATATATATATACAGACACACACACATAAATACATATATATACACATAAACACATATACATATATATATATATATATATATACACATACATACACATTATATATGTATGTGTCTATGTATGTATGTACTCACATATATATATATATGTATGTGTGTGTGTGTATTAATGTTAATTTTAATATATATAGGCACTGGTAGAGGCCTAGTGAGGTAAAAAAGCTCACCTCAAAAAGAAAGGGAGCATTTTGAGAGAAAGGGAGCATTTCGAGAGTGCAGAGCCGAACAATGAAGTGTTCAGAGTCGAACAATGAGTCGTGGAGAGCCAAACATGTATGTGTAAGTAACCAAATGAAAAGTCAAGAATGTTTGCAAACAAAAGGAATGAGAGTGAGCGGGATATGCGAGAATGTGGAGTATTGAATGAACCTTGATCTCCGCTTAACACACCCAACAGACCGAGTAAATGTGAAGCGACACGTAAGGCAAGTTGGTCAGTGGAGGAAACGAAGGAGGCGGCGAGCGTTTAATGATTTAAACTATTGGTAGAGGGTGGCGAGGCTGTTGTCTACACCAGATTGAATGAGTCGAACCCAAACAAAAAACATGAATAGAATCATATGTTTTACCGTGGAGGTAAAACCCGATCTGAATTCATGTTTTTTGCTAGGTTCAACTTATGTAGGAATTAGTTTTCTCCAATAGCATTCTATGCACTTTGCTACATCAAACCCCTCTTTGTCCACACTTGTCTCCAATTCTTGTAGGCAACACTTCCCTGAAAGAACAACCTTATTATATCGTGTTATTATAGGGTTTTTTTTCCATGCAATGGTTAAACATGGAATGGGATTCATTGGTTCAAAATTAGAGGGTATTCAGCCATGCACTTGTATAATATCTATATATATATATGTATACATGTATATATATATATATATATATATAAATAGATATGCATATATATATATACATGTATACATATATAAATATACAATTTTCTTTTCTTTAATATGCAACTTTGAACTTTGCAATTCACTGCTTGGTTTTTATGAACAGTTTGTAATGTAGTTGATGACACTTTGTAATGCAATTTTCTTTAATGTGCATGAATTATTTGTTTTTATTCAATATATGCGTTATCTCAGTTTATTCAATTTTATCATTTGAATTGAAATGGATTGGAGTAGATTTTTTTTGTGAGACATGAACAAACATTGGTTAAACATTGTCAAAACGAAAGACAATGGTACAGGCGTAGTGAGCTAACAAACCTCAACTGATAGACAAAGGGAGCTTTCTTCACTGCAGAGCCGAACAGTGAATCGTGGAGAGTGGAACATAAATATAAAAAGAAAATCTCGTAGTAATAATCACATAAACAATTACAAATATACACATATTCGAATATGTATATATATAGTTATATAACTATAGTTATATATACAGTTATATATATATATATATACATATATTTGTATATGTATGAAAATATGTCTATGTATTATTCTATTTTTCCATGCACAATATGTATATATAGAGGGAGTGAAAGAGAGATAAATATATATGTAAGAACATAATAATATAATTGCATGACTGAAAAACCTTCAAAATGAAAACAAGTATATGTATGGAAATTTGTCTATGTATTATTATGTTCTTCCATGCACAATATGTATATATATATGGAAATAAAAATACATATATAAGAAAAAAATAATATATTTGCATGGCAGATTAACTTCTGAATGAAAAACAAGTGAATCCATTTTCATATTTGGGAATAACAAACAAATGTTCAAGGCAAATTGCAGAGTTAAAGTTTGTGCATTGTCAAAGAGAGGAATAAAAGTGCATGGTAGAAAACCCTGTAATTTTGAACAAGTGAAACCCTTTCCAATGTTTGGTAGTAACAATGAAATTAAAAAAACATTTCGCAAACATTACTATTGTGCATGAAAGAACACAATAATACATAAACATGCCAAAATATATTTGCAAGGAATAATAGTCATACCATTTTGAGGAAGACACGAATGCAAGTGCATGGTAGAAACCCTCTAAATGATATACATTAAAACCGTATGAATATTTCCTAGTAACAAGAAAATATATTGTATCCATTTTGATAATTGGGAATAACAAACAAATATTAAAGCGAAATTGCATAGTTAAAGTGTGTGCATTGTCAAAGAGAAAACCCTGTAATTGTGAACCGGTCAAATACTTTCCATGTTTATGTATTATTTTGTTCTTCCATGCACAATATGTATATATATGTATGGAAAGACAAATACATATATATAACAAGAGAATAATATATTTGCATGGCAGATTAGCTTCAGAATGAAAACAAGTGAATCCATTTTCATATTTGGGAATAAGAAACAAATATTAAAGAAAAATTGCAGAGTTAAAGTTGTGCATTGTGAAAGAGAGGAATACAAGTGCATGGAAGTAAACCCTATAATTTTGAACTAGTGAAACATTTTCCAATGTTTGGTAGTAACAATGAAATGAAATAAGCATTTGGAAGACATTACTAATGTGCATGGAAGAACAAAATAATACATAAACATGCAAGAGTATCTTCAAAATGAAAACTAGTCGTACCATTTTCATATTTCGAAAGAACATGAGAATATTATAAGCAAATTGTCGAGTTAATGTATGTGAAGTGAGGAAGGTACGAATGCAATTGCATGGAAAAAAACCCTCAAAATGAAAAACATTAAAACCGTATGAATATTTCCTAGTAACAAGAAAATATATTGTATCCATTTTGATATTTGGGAGTAACAAACAAATATTAAAGGGAAATTGTTGAGTTAAAGATTGCGCATTGTCAAAATGAAAACCCTGTAATTTTTTACCGAGTAAAAAGAATTTCACAGACATAACTATTGTGCATGGAAGAATAGAATAATACATATACATGCCAGAATATCTTCGAAATGAAAACCAGTCATACCATTTTCATCTTTCGGAATAACATGAGAATATTATAAGCAAATTGCAGAGTTAAAGTATGTGCAGTGAGGAAGACATGAATGCAAGTGCATGAAAAAATCAAGTGCATGGCTGAAAACTAGGACAACCCTTTCCATATTTCATCTAACAAGTCTAATAGTAATGAAAAACCATTTAAAACCAGTAAAACCCATTTCATATTTCATAAAAAGAAGCAAATATGAAAAGCACAATGCAGAGTAAATGTCGTGCAATGAAGAACGAAATAGTAGGAGTGGATGGACGAGTATAGAGGGAAAAAAAACCACCGAAACCCTCCCCACATTTCATTATATGCATTGCATTCAAAGAAAAAATTTTGCAAATAATTTAAAAAAAAACTAAGTGCATGGAAAAAAAGCGTCGTATTCATTGAGACTGGTAGAGGCTGAGTGAGGTTATAAACCTCACCTCAAAGAGAATGGGAGCTGTTGAGAGTGCAGAGCCAAACAAAGAAGCATGCAAAGCTGAACAATGAAGTGTGGAGAGCCAAACAAGCTTCATTGCGAAATGAAACGAACAGTAGAGAATGTTTGCAAACAAAAGGAATGAGAGTTAGCGGGATATACGAGAATGTGAAGCATTGAATGAAGCTTGATCTCTGAATAATGTACCCAACAGACTGAGTAAATGTGAAGTGATGCGTAAGGAAATTTGGTCAGTGGAGGAATCGAAGGAGGCGATGAGCGTTTAATGCTCTAAACTACTAGTTGAGGGTGGTGAGGCTGTCATGTACATGCGGTCGTCAGATCCACTATACGTAGATGTGCTCGCTGATTAAGGAAGCCAGTGGGCTCCACTTTCGGTTGGAGGGAAAAATTGGCCCATTTTTTGACACGTCGGCGGAAATGGTGCTTGACAAGTGGCGGGTTGATCGTTTCTTTTTTTAAATATATGGGCTGATGCACAAGTGGAAGGGTGACGTGGCAGTCAATTTTTTTTTTGGGTCCACGTGGATTGCCACATGGACCTCCAAAGTTGACCCGCAATAGTATGGGCCCCTCTCCCCTAAGTGGCATGTTGAATGCTTCTGAGTATTTGAAATCACTCATCATTCTAGACCTTTTCGGCAATAGAGTTATAAATTATGCAACCCAAACTTGATAACATTATAAATTCTAATAACATTGTTCATTCTAAAATGGCCTATGTAGTAAAATTACCAATAGTGACCTCTAGCTAGTGACTCCCCTACATACAAAGGGAAAACATCCTCCTCTGTATAAGAGTTTATTGCACATATAGATGATGAGAGATTGAGGACCTTTGGATCCATGACTATGAGAAGTAAGATATATAATATATTCTACTAGAGGGCATTATTTTAAATATTAGTGAACAATCTGTCAAATCATGATCAAGTCTCAGTATGACAGATTGAAGAAAACCTCATGCCAAAGCTTTGAACTTCGAGAAGTTTACTAGTTTGAAGCTTGAAATCATGAAAACTAGGGTTTTTTTAAAGCACATGAACAATTCAAATTTTGTTGTTTCCCTTCTGACTGTCAGTGTGGTAGACTTGCTTGAGTTGGAGCGCTCGCCTCCAGGTGAGAAGTCTACATCAGAAGTGATTGGAGCTAACTCTCCATTGAAAATTAAATTGAAGAATATGAAAAAGAAAGCTAGAGAATGTGCCTTGCTCTTAAATAGACAAATCATCAACGCTAATGGACCCCTCTATGAAAAATGTGGATACCCAGAATGCTTTGCCTATTGGTCAATTGCTTGGTGGTCCAACTCAACAACTGCCCGAATCGATGATTAAAAGGCCCTCACCAAATGGTATTCTCGCCTCATCGCTGCCAAAAAAACCTACACAACATTGAAATCCATGACAACCAAATGGAAGGTAAAGTTATTTCCTTCAACTTACCAGATGATATTGTTGATATTATTTTTTATTGCAAAGCAAAAATGGTATCTTTTTTTTCGTCCCATCATAAAATGATTTCTTTAAGTGGGTCTGTAATGATTAGGATCTAAAAGGTTGGATTACAGAATCATTTAGGGATTTGGGCAACGGATATGTCGCTTGCACATTATGTGACCTAGACCATGCTTGTACTATGCTATATGTAGAATGTGGACTTGATGGGCCTATACTATGAGTGCCTATTGTTGATGTTGTTTGTTGTCTACTTGTTGGAGTGCTTGTTTGAATGCATGAGGTTCCCCTTACACTTGATGATGGTATCACTTGTGGACCACTTTGTTGAGCTTGAATGGGTGTGGAAAGAGTCACATTAGAAGTAGTACCTATTGGTATAGAAACGCCATTTTCCTCTTGTGGTATGCTTGTTGATATGCTGACTTTTTTTTCTACACTTCCATCCCATTCTTCCTCTTCTATAAACTGCACATCTCTGTTGATTATAACCTTTTTTCTGATTGGATTATACAACTTGTAATCCTTTGATTCATCACTATATCCAAAAAATATGCATTTTTCTCATTTATTGTCTAATTTTTTTCTCAATTCATCCAGTACATGTGCATATGCCACACATACAAATAATCTCATATGAGAAACATTATGTTTTCTTCCACTCCAAGCTTCTTCCAGAATCATGTTCTTAACACTTTTTGTTGGACATATATTCATTATATAGGTTGCACATGATATAGCCTCATCCTAATATTCATTTGGCAAATGTTTTGGTTTCCACATGCTTCTTGCCATTTCCATGATTGTTCTATTTTTCCTTCCAGCTACCCCATTTTGTTGAGGTGTGTATCTAGTTGTGAATTTCTTGTGAATTCCATGATCTTGGAAAAATCTTCATGAAGTCATTTGTAATGTATTCACCGCATCTATTTGTTCTCAATGCTTTGATATAATGCCCACTTTGCTTCTCAACAAGAGTCTTGAATTCACGGAAGAAATCAAATACTTCATTCTTTTGCCTTAGAAAGTAGACCCATGTTTTCCTTGAATAATCATCAATGAAGGTTAAGAAATAGCAGCTTCCACCAATTGAGGGTGTTTGCATAGGTCCACACAAATCTGAATGAACAATCTCCAATAATGTGTTTGCTCGAATTGAGTTTCCTGCTGGAAATGATTCTCTATGCTGTTTGCCCAAAATACAACCTTCACATACTTTTTCCGGTTTCTCTATTAGAGGAAATCCCTTGACCATACTTTTTCTATGAAGAAAATTTAGACCTCTAAAGTTTAAGTGCCCAATTCTTAGATGCCAAAGCCAATTTTCATTTTTAATTTCTGCTTGAAAGATCACTTGAGTAACTATTGTAGTTTTCTCTTCACCCTCTTGTGAGTTTGTTGAAGGGGGTCCTTGAGTAAATTCTACCTTCAAATATGGTTTTAACCTTAAGGGAAACATCTTATTGTTGCTCATTTGAACTTTAGCTATGAGCTGATTGCTTGGATATTTGTCTAAAATTGTGCATTCTTTGTTTTTGGAAAATACTCTATATCCCTTTTAAATGAGCTATCCAATGCTCATCAAATTGTGTTTTAAGCCAGGGACAAAATATACATCAGAAATAAACTTTTTCTCCCCCTTCTTGGTTAGAATGTTGATATTCCCTTTTCCTTTGACTTCTACTTTGTTGTCATGGCCCAATTTTACATCTGATTTTACACTCTCATCCAAACTATAAAACATTTCTAAATTCCCCGTCATATGATTGCTATAACATGAGTATAAAACCATACATCTTTTTCATTTTCTTGTACAACATCACATTCCAAAAACGTAGTGTTTTGTTCTGATTTTTGGTTTTGGTTTTATTTTGTGAAATTTGCATTTTGTTGTCTAGAATCATATTGTTTCTTCCTACATTCATTCAAATAATTCCCATATTTTTTGCAATAGTGATTGGACTTGAGATTTTTCATACCTTTGGCCTTGAGGCTTATTTTGAGATGAGTTTGGGCTTGAGTTTTGGATGCTACCTCTTCCACTTGAGCTTGATGGGCTACTTCTTCCACCTTTATAAGAATTTATTCCTCTTCCTCTAAATTTGATCTTCCCCTACCTCTACCATGGCTGATTGAAACTTGTGATTTGAATGCATGCTCCAATGATGAGTTTGTTGACCTGATTAGCCTATGCTCATGAGAAATTGGAGATGCATGGAGCTCATCAACTAAAAATTGTGAAAGGTTTTTTGTTTCTTCAATGGCCACAACTATGGATTCAAACCTTGTGGGTAAACTCCTTAAAATATTTTCAACCACCCTCCCATCTTCAAGTGTATCCCCATGAGATTTGATTTGATTTACCAGTCCAATAATTTGAGTGAAGAATGGGTCTACTGATTCATTATCCTTCATGCAAATTGTTTCAAAATCTCTTTAGCTTCTTCCTAAGTTCATCTTAAGGGGGGGTGTTAGAGTAATAAGTTATTTTGCTTAATTAATTATATCATATTGATTAATTAATTAAGTCACTTATTCCTCTTTATTACTTAAGCTAAACTTAGGCACATTAATAATTAATTAATTATTAATTATTAAGTGTGCACACTAGGGTTTCATTTAGGGATTCCCTTTTAGGGTTTCTTGATCTCCTTCATAAGGATTGATCTCTTTTGTAATTATTGATTCTCTTAATGCATTTTTACACTTTGAGGTTTACAGAACATCTTCTTTGGTTCTTCATATCTTTTGCATGTGACAGGTATCCATCTTGCATGTAGGTGATCTTGGTTTTCTAACATGGTATCAGAGCTCCAGACTTGTAGCTGCTTGTTCGTGATCTGAAGATATAGCCTCTCTGTGAGTTTCAAATGCAAGGGTTTCCACAGACATCTTTTCTACAAGATCTGGGGGTAGCCATTTTTTTAGGACACTATGGGCTCAAACGGACATCGCCATCACGTTCGCAGTGTCCCAAAACCCTAGAAACGCCTGTCAAATCATCCATTTTGGTGAAGTTGATCTGGGAGGCAAATTTTTTTTGCCAAGGAGGCCGTACGACCTCCCCAACATGCTTCACGAGGCAAAAAATCTCAAAAATCGTGCAAAAAGGGTTAAAATTCCTCTTGGTTTCTATGCCTCTAGTGTTGCAGGAAAGTGTCGCCCGGTGGCCACCGGGCGGCCACCAGGCGGCCGCCAGCCCGCCATCGCCGTCGGCTTCCTCCGCCAACCGGCCGCCGGTGCTTCCAGCCCCTGAGGGCTCCAAACCCTGCGGCCATGGTCTTATGGAACACCAGAGCAGGTCGAGCTCGGCTCCTGGTCAGCCCCAGCTTGCCAGTTCCGGTCATATTGATGACCATGGGCCCGCCCCAAGCCTCCAACCCGGCGGACAAGGAATATTCCCTTGCATCAAGCATATTCTTCCGCCGGCCGTCAAATTTTTTACAGAGGGGGATATTTTTTGTGCTGACGGCCAGATGGTCATGAAATTTAATCCTATTAAGTGTTGACGTTAGCATGACGTCATTTGTACGGCTGGCCCCTCTTTGCCCCTCCTAGCCCTAATTTTCCCTAAAAGAGAATTTTTCTTTTTCTTTTGGTCATAACTTGGGCATACGGTATCGAAATCGGGCAAATGAGATATCACCGGAAAGTTGGTTCCGAGCACTTTCATTTGGTGCAGTTTATTTTACAGTATTTTTTTGTTTTACTGCATTTATTTCTGTTTGAAGTCAGATGTACTTTTTATGCTTCCGAGCTCATAACTTTTTGCCATGATCTCTGTTTTTCGCCTCGTTTGAAGTGTTGGAAAGGTATTGAGGAGCTCTATGTTGTTGTCCATGAAATTTTTCTGTATCTGTCTTAGGTTAGTCATTTAGTCCATATTTGGCCTTATGGGTTGTTTGGAGATTACTTGGATGTTTTGGCAGTTGGGAGGGTGCATCTTGCATCTTTGCACTTCATTTTCAGTAATACATCATTCAATAATTACTTGCTACTTCATAGATTCCAGAGTTGTTCCCGTTTGGAGTTTTTGAGTGTTCCATGGCATCGGGTTTGTTGTTGCTTTATCATGATTCCTTGAGTCAATCAGTGACTCTCATCCGGTTTCAGTAGTATATAGAAGAATCTTTCCTTGCTTGCCAGTATCAGGTTCCAGTGTTACTCTATAGAGTTCTTCCAGTGTTTCTTTGCAGCATGTCATCACATTGTAGGGGGGTTTTGTCCCACTGGGTTTTTCTTTCTCTACTCCATTCTTGCATTTGTAAATGGGTACCTGATCAGGCCTAGTTGCCGGGACCCATCTTTGCTTTCATGCATTTTATTCTAGTGTTTTAGCTTCTTCCTAAGTTCATCTTAAGGGGGGGTGTTAGAGTAATAAGTTATTATGCTTAATTAATTATATCATATTGATTAATTAATTAAGTCACTTATTCCTCTTTATTACTTAAGCTAAACTTAGGCACATTAATAATTAATTAATTATTAATTATTAAGTGTGCACACTAGGGTTTCATTTAGGGTTTCCCTTTTAGGGTTTCTCGATCTCCTTCATAAGGATTGATCTCTTTTGTAATTATTGATTCTCTTAATGCATTTTTATACTTTGAGGTTTACAGAACATCTTCTTTGGTTCTTCATATCTTTTGCATGTGACAGGTATCCATCTTGCATGCAGGTGATCTTGGTTTTCTAACACTTAGTTGTCTTAACTTTTGCCATACCTTGATAGGATATTTGAAGTATATCCCATGCTTGTTTGGAATTTGTTGCTACTGAAATCCTTGGAAAAAAGCTCTCATGCACTCCTTGGAGGATAAAATAAAATAAACCACAGTAAAATAAAGCAAGGGATTATTCATTAATCAAAATAAGCAATTCCAACCATTTTCACTAGTTGTGCCTATGTAAGGTGACCTTATAAATGGTTATAACATTTACCACCTCCATGCCAAGAAAAATTCAGAAGCTAACTTTGATGACCAAGTTAGTCAAAATTTTACATATGAAACCTGCAAAAAGAATGAGCAATCTACACCAAATCAATCCAAATTGTAAATAACTTTAAATTGTATCATTTTAAGTTCAATGTATGTTTAGATGTTAGGTGATAGGTTTGACTCTATTTCCCTCAAATAAATCATTGATAATTTTTTTCTAAGAGATTTTGAAGTCCTCATATGGCCCAAGTTTGTCCCAAGGACCCCCCAAAAAAAACATTTGTGGTACCTATACAAAAATCAACGATCATACTACTTTGTCTCTCTTTTTGTCATAAATTAATCATCATTTAAATGTCAAGTCAAATCAGTTATAGTCTTCCCCCTATCAGATTCAAGGGTTTTCATGTTTTGGTCTAGTTTTTTAGCTAACTCTTGCAAAATGTCCAAGGTTGTACTTTTCCAAAATGAAAAACAACGAGGTTCCTCATTGATGATGACTGCAACAATGAAATACAAGTATGTAAATGTCTAATACTAAATCTATAACCTGCATAGCCTATAGGCACTTTACTTTATATAGAGAATATTAAAAATAATTTCACTTCATGTCCAAAACTTATAAAATATCTCTTTAAAGATTTCAATCCCACACCCATTTTTATGCCATGTATGCAGATAATGTCTATAATTCAAAGACATCATTTTGCAAGCTTGAAATTAGAGACAGTGCATTACCATAAATTCATACTCCTTTCTCTGATTGCAAGCTTGCATAGCTTTAAAGAGTATTTACCTAATATTTTAACCATTCTCTTGGACTGGTAATGCACCTTCTCTGATTTCAAGCTTGCACAACTTTAAAGAGTATCTGCCTAAGATTTTAACCATTCTCTTGGACTAGTAATGAATTGTCTCTGATTTCAAGCTTGCACAAATTTAAAGAGTATCTTCCTAAGATTTTAACCTTTATCCAATCCTTTATTTTATCACACTTTTTCATCCTCCACTTTATTTCATTCATATCATTGTCTTCTTAAAGCTTTGGGTAACTTGTATTATTTATGACTCCTTCATACACTAGCCTTTTCCACTTTTTTTAGTTGTCATTTTTGCAAAGATTGTACATTACAATGGATTCCATATTATATATATACACTAATTTATTGTATGAGGTGCTTCAAACGATCTTTAGTTCACAACCTAAGCAAGAAACAAATTCCTTTAAGCTCAACAAACATAAACTTGATAAACAACATGCAAGCTTTCAAGAATTCATGGGTTAAAATCTCTATTTTATTTGCTCTCTATATCTCTATGCTTATGGAATGACCTTAAATTTTAAAAAAGAGTAGCATTTGTTTCTTTTTCTACTATTTTTTACAAATTTTTTTCAAATATGATTTTTTCCTAATTTTTTCAAAAAATCCCGAACTTTTGGTTTGTGGATTTTTTCCCCAAATGATTTTTGCTGCTATGGTTTGAGTTAGCAATGTACTCCTTTAAAGCATGGGAGACAACCACAACATTATGAACCTCTGGTGCAATGATGTAATGGTGAGGCTCCACCCTAATCCACGAAGTGGACTTGAAGCTTGAGGCCTGAAAACCTTGCATATGGGCCAAATTTGTATATGCATAGTAGTGTGGTCTGTTGAAAAGCATCTCCTGCACTTGAAAATATATTTTTAATAATCCACATTTTTCTTCCTTCTTTTGTTGCCCGCCTTCAGGGATACTTCTACTAGAAGACCTTTGGAGAGGTCCATTTCAATGCATAATCATGCACAAGTTGTGCTAACTAAATTAGTTGTTTCCTTAGAGATGAAGTAGTACTTGCCTAATCCATTACCAATGGCTTGCATTCTCTCTAATTCCCAAGGGGAGATATAATAGATGCACCGACAAAAAAAATAAAATCAAGAGAAAGTATCTTTTCTATAATTTCCTTGGAAATTTGAAGGGAGTCAATTCCAAAATAAAGAATCCCCTTGTGCAGGGGTATATACATACCTCTTCATCTATACCATCCTTCCAAAATTCAGCGATCCAGGTGTGGAGGTCGCACACAATTTCAGCCAAGTCTTGGTGAATTTGCAAATAAGGACATGATCCTGAAGAAATTCCTCCCTATCACTGATTTCCCCACCCACATAGATCTCAAAATCACTTCAGCTCATCGAAAAGCAAGGGGGTTGCATTCATAGTTGGGTGCTCCTGGAAGAAGGCATAAGTGTTTTTGCTAGATCATGCAATGAAAACCTGTCCAAGTAGGCATACCCCTGAGCATCCATTGCTGATAACATGGCTTGTGAAGTTAAACACTGTAGAGGGTGTTGGATGTGATCTCAAGGTTATTTTTATGTTTAGCTTTGTTTTTCTTTTTTAGAATTGGATTTGGATCATTATGTTCATTGGTTTTTTGGATATTGGAATTCCATTCTATTATGAAAAAGTTGATTTAGAGGTAAGATTAAGGTGAGGATGTTTTCTTTCTCATGAATGCCTAGAAGACTTTGAGGCATGTTCATTTTTTTGTTGAGACCCTCATGAAGATTTTTAGGTAAGACTATTGGTGCGAGTTTGTCTTACCTTTTATTGCATTAATTTCATTATGGGATTTTTCATATACTGTTAAAAATCTTGTCCTCCTTTAACATGAACATAAATTGCACCCCAGAGGACCAATTTCCTACAATAAGTGAATGTTGGAATAGAAGTATTTTTACCCTTATTGGTGGATTTTAGCTATTTTAACTCACCTGTTCTGTAGATTCTTTACCTCGTGGCTTTGTGGCGAGAATCTGTGTTTGAGAAGTCCCTTGAGAGATTTTTTCTGAAGATTTCATTCTCTGGCATTGTAGAATTCCCCTTGACTTAGAAGAGATGTTTCACTAGAATGGCATTTCATGAATTAATTATTAGAATTTTTTTATTCTTAGAAGGTTTTGAGTGTAACCTAATAAACAACATTGAGAATGAAGTGAAGTTTTTGAAAGCATAATAATACCATACATATATTATCATATCTTTAACAAAACAACATTAATGAACTCCTTTTTCAGATTTTGCATTTGAATTCATGCTTGACCACTCATTTACATTGCATTGCAATGGTTGAGTTATCCTCACAGGGAAACCTACTTGCTTTTTATGCTCCTCAGAATTTTTTTTCTCCTTGGTAGTCTTACTCTATTGAGTATAGCTTCCAATCTTCTTAGTGGAACCATTTTATTTGAGTTTGCAATAATTTAGAAACTTTAGGGCCTCATCTTGTCCAATAGCGAATTCATTGGCAATATTCAAACTCAATTGGGAAGTATTTCAGATCTTGGGAAGCTTAATTTAAAAATGTAAGATTTTATTCAAAACTGAACACCCAAAAAACTAACTTCTAAAGAGTTAAAATTAAAAATGTTAACTATACTTTTGCTTAATAGATGATGCATCCAATTGAAACTTGAAAGTCATGTCATGTTCAATCTCGATACTTTTTGAATCTTTAAACCGTTCTAGATTGTGGTGAAATAGTTTTGTAGATTACAAAAAGTGAGTAATCATAAATGTTTTGTCTGGAATATGCATGGATATTGACAATTTTCTTCCATATAAAAGATGACGATGCTGCCCTAAATCAAAGATACTGGTTGATATCTTGAAGTGATGCCATTGGTTGGGAACTAAATGATGGCTTAATCTTTCCCAAATGCACCATGCAAAACATAAAAGTAAACTACTACATTAAAATCTCTTAATCTGAATAACCAATTACAATCTAAGTTCTGTGACAAGGAATTGCAAACACTTCCAGTAAAGTATTCAATCCAAATAATTGGACCTGCACCATTAAGAGCTCATGATTTTTATTGAACCCTAAATAGCCACATTTTTCTGCTTGGGTGATTCCACTGCTGTGAATAATTGTTGTAAAGCACAACCAGTAAGGCACAAACTATTACCATTTTTCCACTAGTGATATAATAGAAGGTGTGTGTGATCAAAGAACAATCATAAGGGCTACAAACTAGTAGCTCCATTGAGGGGATAATTTATTCCTTACAATACACAAAAAGGTTTCAAACATAAATGAGGTTATAAGCTTTGCCTATCATAATCTTATGAAAGAAAAAGTTAAATATTTTCTCAACTCTGACATTGTGATTGGGATACAGTTCCAATGTACATAATCAGGACTAAATAATAAGCCTTCCAAATGTAGGCTTTCCAAATTTCATGGATTTGCTATAGTTTTGACATCCTTTTTGCATAACATCTAAGTTTACAATATAAAATAAATTCAAAACTGACTATTGGCAAGAGACCGAATAACTTTATAAACTTCTAAGTGTCTCGTGCAACATAGGATTTTGGTACTCTGGGTTAGGTTAGGAAGGTTTGGTTTGTTGCAAAACATGGAATAGGTTAAAAATCTTGGGATGAAAAATTGAAACAAGACAAAAAAAATTGCATTTGGCCCAACCGCACCCTCACACAAATTCAACCCACAATTATTTCATAAAGCAAAATATACAACACATCACCTTAGAATTTATCTCAATTGAGGAAAGATATGAATACTCATATATGATGATGACATAACCTTCATATTTTTCCTGCTAGGTTAGGGATGGCGTTGAAGTGGTTCTCGGCTCCCTAGCACTTCTTGATCTGCATTGTATGTGCGTTGGTGGGGGAGTTTGAAGGTGTAGGGGTTGAAGCAGTCGATTTGGTGTATCTTGCGATGAATGCATTTAATCTTTCTCTCAGACCTATTTTTTGTGAGCTGTTGCGTGCTCTTTGTGCTGTGGTTTTCGAGGCTTTGTGAACGGCCTGGCTCTGTTGGGCTTGGGTGAAGGGGCACACCTTGGGTTATTGTCTTGGTGTTGGAATTTGGTGTCGGGTGGGGCACTGAGGCTTGGGAGTTGTGGGGACAATAATCAGAGAGTAGGGTCTGTGCGTGCGGGGTGGAGTTTCTTTGTGTGTGGGGTGTGCAGGCTTGGATTGTCGTCGCTTCCATCTCCTCAGTCGTGAGTGTAGGCTGTTAGGGTGGAGGGTGGTTGGGTGCTTGGTGGTGAGTGTGGGTGGTGGGGTGTTATTCCCCTCTTTGTTTATTGGTGTCTGGACTTGCATGCCCGGTTAGGGCCTTGTTGCTTCAATGGCTCTGGGTGAGACTTTAAAGGGTCCTCAGAGCATGGATTTTTGCTCTGCGATAGGCTCTATGTTGTCGCCTCGTGCATCAAAGGTCATCGATAATTACTTATTCTCTCCAGATCCACGGATTTGTGGGGTAGGCATGTTGGGTGGTTCTCGTCTCACGAAGATCAATGGATGCCTTGAGTGCTGCAAGGAGAGACCGAAGTTGGTCATTCCACCTGAGATGATAGCTGAAGACATTGAATACTATTCAAAGCACTCACTATATTGCAAATTTTTGGGGATGAGGGTTTCCCTTAAATTTTTGGAATCTTGGGCTCGACGGACTTGGTCGCCAGAGGGAGAAATAGACATTATTCTGCTAGAAAATAATTATTTCATGGTCACTCTCGATTGCATGGATGATCATAACAAGATTTTTGAGGGGGGGGCCTATTTTCATAACCAAGTGGGGTTGTTTATCAAACCTTGGCATGCGAGCTTCAACCCTTCAGAGGAGCTTTTGAATCGTGTTCTGGTTTGGGTTCGGCTGCCTTGATTTCTGGTGGAATGTTTATGTGAGGATGTTCTGCACTTGCTGGCATTGTTGCTTGGAAAACCAGTTGGTTCCTCGCAGCAAACTTTGGATAAAAAGGTAATGAATTTTGCTCAAATTTGTGTTGAAATTGATTTAAGTAAACCTTTGCTAGATTCTGTGGATATGTGTGCAGGATCTTACTCTTGGGTGCAACAATTGGATTATGAGACTCTCCCATTCTGATGTCATCTTTGTCATGAATATGGTCACTTGCAATAGCGGTGCCCAAAGGATAGGCCTATGGAGCCCTAGTCTTCTCAACCTTCTCGAAATCCACCTAGGGTTGATAAGGGGAAGGATCCTATTCCTAGTGATGGGGGTAGTACTAATGGTTTTGTCCCAGTCAAGGCTTGCAACAGGAATAGGGGTCAGAAGAGGACCTTGAAGGAGAGGAAGGATGAAGATACTTTTAACAGATTTGAGGTGCTAGATGATCTTAGCCAACAGGAAGTGAATCCGGGTTTGGTGAATCTTGATTAGGGGGCCTTGAGTATAGGACAGGAAGGTCTTCTTCCTGAAGCTACTCACAAAATGTAGGATGCTAGTGCTATGCAAATGGAGACTGACCTTCAAATGGTTGTCTAGGGGGGGTCGATTCCTGTTGTTGATTTGAAGCAGGATGGTGGGGAGAGTCCTCCTCGGGTATTGAATGCTAGTATTGATGTGGGGAAGAGAAACAAGTCTTCCTCTTGGGCCGTCATCAAAAGGATCTGAAAAAAGGAGTAGGTGATAAATCCTCCAAGCTTGGTAGAAAAAAGGATGTGGAAAAGATTAAATTAACAGGGGAAAATTTGGTGGAGTTAGGGTCGGTCAAGACTCTAGATTCTCATTTTTTGAGTCTTGTGAAATGATTGTTCTATCCTAGAATGTGAGGGGCTTGAACAGTGGCCCTCGAAAAAAATTTGTTCGTGAATTGGTTAGAAGTCATTCTCCTGATGTTCTCTTCCTGAAAGAGACTAAGTTATCAGTGGAGGGTATGTTTGGTTTGTTTCCTAAGTTGTGGGGGAGAGGGGAGTGCTAGTGCATTGGTGCTCTGGGGTCTACTGGGGGTGTGGCTTGTTTATGAAACCCTCAAAATATTCATCCTCTTTGGTGGATGTCCTTTAGGTCTTCCATCTCTATGATTGCTTCTTGTTTAGAGACATGAGAATCTATACTCTTCTCTAATATTTATGCACCTATTGAGATTCAAGGAAAACATTTGTTGTGGTCACATATCAGGTTTGTTCATAACATGGTTCCTTACCATCCGTGAATAATGGTTGGAGATTTCAATGCCATTTTTGAGTTGGACGAGAAGAGGGGTGGTATTCTGAGGCTGGATCCCTCTACATTGCTGCTCCATGATAACATCTTGGCTTCAAATTTGGTTGACATCAATCCCATTAAGCATAGGTTTACTTGGAACAATCGAAGGGTTGGGGATAATTGCATTGTAGAACGGTTGGATCATTTTCTGGTTTCCTGCTATTGGATTGGTGGTTTGTGGTCCTCTTGTTCTAAAATACTAGACTGGAGGGGCTTTGATCATTGGCCTATTAAGCTTACCATTTCTTCTACTCAGGTTCCTTAGTCTCCTTTATTCAAGTTTCAACTTATGTGGTTGCGTGACTCCTCTTTGCATGACCATGTTGCTGAATGGTGGAGGTATGGTAGACCCGCGCATGGTACAACGATGTATATTTTTGCTAAGTTGCTTCAATTTACCAAATATCAGCTTAAATGTTGGAATCGACAATGCTTTAGTAACATTTTCCATGCTAAGGCTAATGCTCAAGCTGAGTTGGATGGTATTACTAGGTTGATCAGGGAGGAGGGGGTGACTAAAGATTTGCTCCAAGATGAGGCTAAGGCTTTGAAAGCACTAGAGGAATGTGAACTGAGGGAGGAAATATTTTGGAAACAAAAGGCCCGGGTTGATTGGCTTTAGGAAGGAGATAAAAATACTGCTTTCTTCTTTAATTCAATGAAAGTAAGGAGGCAGGGTAATTCTATATCGGTTTTGGTGAATGACAGAGATGAGCAACTATCCTCTTTTCAAGAAATATTGGGTGAAGCGGTGCAATATTTTGATTCTTTATTCAAGGAGGTTTCGCAAGGGGGTTATGAGGAGGAAGTTCATGTATTTTCTTGTATTCCTTCTTTGGTTTCAAGGGAAATGAATGAGCATCTTATGGGTAATATTTCCTTGGAAGAGCTAGAGGAGATTGTGTTCTAGATGAAGAAAGGGAAAGCTCCAGGTCTTGATGGGTTCCCGATTGAGTTCTTTCAAGAATTTTGGGATATTATAAAGTTGGACTTATTGGCGGTTGTTCAGGAGTCTCAGAAGAGCAAGATGTTGCAGGCCTTGAATGCTACCTTTCTTGCTCTCATTCCTATGTACGAAGGGGCAGATAGGTTAATTCAATTTTGGCCTATATCCCTTTGCAATGTGCTCTACAAAATTATCTCCAAATTGATCGCTGATAGATTGAAGAAGTGGTTGAGAGTGCTGATTTCAGAGGAGTAGAGTGGTTTTGTGGAGGGTCGGCGAATTTTGGATGGGATTGCTACTGAAACAAAAGTCATTCACTCTATGGCCATCTCTAAGGATAAGGCTATGTTCATCAAATTGGATATGGCTAAGGCATATGACAGGGTTTGGTGGTCTTTCCTTCGGCGGGTTTTTAGTGCTTTCAATTTTGGGGATGTGTGGATTCAATGGGTTATGAGTTGTGTTACCACGATATCCTTTTCGGTGTTAATAAATGGTGAGCATTCTGAGCTTTTTGGTGCCTCTCGTAGCTTATGACAGGGTGACCCCCTATCCCCTTACCCATTTCTCCTTCTTGTTGAAGACCTGGAACGTTTAATGAGAAGACATGTTTATTTGGGCCTCATTCAGGGCTGGAGGTGGGGTGGTCATTTACCTTCGTAGTCTCATTTGTAGTTTGTAGATGACACGACTTTGATGGGAATGGCTATAGTTAGGGAAGCCTCTAATTTGTGCAAGGTGTTGGATATTTATCTTGCTGCCTCGGGTCAGCTAATTAATGAAGAAAAATCCTCCATCTTCTTCTTTAATACTCCAGAGCCCATTCAATGGAGGATTGCTCACATCTTGAGATTTGAAATCGGGGCTCTCCCTTTGACCTATCTTGGTATTCCTATCTCTGTTGGTAGGCTGCCCAGGGCTTCTTGGTAGAATATTTTGGAAAAACTTTGAGTAAAAGTTAATCATTGGACCAATACGTGGTTGTCTTTTGTTGGTCATGCTCAATTGCTCAAGTCTGTGGTGCAATCCCTTCCCATTTATAGATGTATGCTTTAGGTGGCCCCCATGGGTTTTGTTAAGGAGTTAGATTCTTTGGCTAGACAGTTTCTTCGAGATGGAAGCTTGATGTCTTCTAAGTGGAGCATCATCAGATAGGACTTGGTTTGTAGCTCGAGACAATTTTCTAGTCTTGGGTTAAGATAGTCGTCCTTGTCTGGTGTGGTGCTGGCAACAAACTATATTGGCGGTGGTGTGTGGAGCAAGACTAGATCTGGGCTAGGATTCTATCTCATAGGTATTTCACGGGAGTCTCACGGTAGGATATTCCTTGTTATCCCCTAGTGGGGAAAGGCTCGACGATTTTGGATACGCTCAAGAAAGGGGTGGCTCTCATCAAGGATGGATTATTTTGGATTTCCTCCCATTGTTTCTCAGTTCCCTAATTTGTTGACTTTGTGCCAGAGATTCTTGGAGATTGGTTGGTCTAGGGTGAGTGAATTTAAGACCTTCTCTGCTCATGATCAAATGGTGATGGCGAGATGGAAGCGTCCTGATGAATGGCCTGATGTTGGTATGGATGAGGAGTGTGCAAAGCTTCACGATATTCTCTCTAAAAGGAATTGCAGCTCCCTCCAAGATGAGGATGTTCTTTCTTGGTATCCTAATCCTAAGGGTGTCTATATGGTGGCTTATGGGTATCAGGTGCTTCTATCTCATAGGCTAGAAGGGGTGGAGGTTCCCTGGGGGAAGAAAGTGTGGAAGAACTTTTCTTGGCCAAAATGTAACTACTTTATGTGGACTGTGGTTTGGAATAGGTGCTTAACGTGGGACAATATTCAGAAGAGGGGATTTCAGGGTCCTTCTAGGTGTGTTTTATGTGGAGAGGGGGAGGAGGATTCTTCTCATTTGTTTTCCGCTGTCCTTTTGCCTTGTAGCTATGGAATTTTTGGTGGGGAGTTTGGAAAAGCCCCTGTGTTCATGCTTCCTCTCTGATGGATTTTTGGAATAGTTTGGGTAGGCCTCCTTCTATGGCCCCTTTTTTGCAGGATGTGTGGTATGTGGGCCTACATTCATTCTATGGCAGATTTGGTTGCAATGGAATCGTAGAATATTTCATGGTGAAAATATGTTGATTTAGCAAGTCTAGCAAAGAATTTTGGGAATGATTCAGGAAACTATGGCCACCAAGTGTGTAGTGGAGTTTCCTTTGGAGAGAGGGGATGCAGAGATGGTGGATAGATTGGGGATTCAGGGGTTGCCCATGGTTGCTACTTGTGTTAGGAAAGGTCGGCGCATGAAACAAAGAGTTCAAAGGGCGGGTAGATGGATGCCCCCCCGGTTGGAATTTTGAAGATTAACACCAATGGTTCTTCTAGAGGGAATCCTGGGCTTGCTGGGATTGGTGGGATTGGTAGGGATTCTATGGGTTTGATGGTCTTCTTCTTCTCTATTCATGAAGGGATGAAACCCATTGATCTTGTAGAAGGTCTGGTAATCCTTTTTTTCTTTTGAGAGGGCTTTTACTTTGGGGTGGCGTAAGGTTATTTATGAATCTGATTCACAAGTGTTGATAAATTTGCTAAATGAAACAAAAGGTGTATAGAGTTAACTAGCAGCTGGTTATGATGGTTCAACAGATTCTACATATTAGTTCTTTAATGGAGATGGTGTCTTTTGTCCATATTCCACGGGAGTGGAATAGGGCAACTAATTGTTTGGCTAGATGGCCTTTAGAGCATGTAGATGATGGATGGTTGATGAGTGGGGGCAAGTTCCTCATGAGCTTCGTCATGACCTGGAGGAGGTTCTTGCTGAGGATGGGGTTGGTAATGGTGATGGATGATGTGGACTCTTGCTTTGTTTAATTTCTGCTTGTAGTTTTTGGGATTTTGGTTTGTTGATTTGTTGTAATGCTCTTTTCTGAATTTCAATAAAGTTTTTACCCCTTTTTATTAAAAAAAAATGAATACTCATCTATGAATAAGATTTTACAATGTTCACACCCAATTCAACTAAACTTACAAAGTCAATCCAACAAAAATGTAGTAAACAAATACTTAACACATGGGAATTTTACCTCTTAAAGGATGAAGAAGCAACCATAGAAAAGATGAATAAACCTAACCTTCTTTCTTCTTGATCAAATGAAAATGAATTCCCATCTCACATCAAATTCTAGAAATGTGAATAATATGAAGAAATCGACATCTCTCACCTTTCATTGTGAGGGAGATACTTGCCACCCTCTTAGTTCATTCTTCACAAAACTCCTATGCCCTCAATAAGAAACACAACCTTGAATCCTGTGACCTAGGACTTTAGGGGACACCAAAAAACAAGTGAAAATGACATTTTAAGTCCAGAGTAGACCTTGCAAAATAGATGTTTGACTCAATGTTAAAGCAATAAACTGATGCAAGACACTTCCCAATCTCAAACCTACTACTTGGTAAATAATATTCATTTTATATAGATTGATCACTAAAATATAAGATTAATTGTATATATGGCTTATGGTATGTAGATTAATTACTCAAATATAACATTTATCAAATTATTTTACATTACATAAAATTAATTAAATAATAATAAAAAATTGACATAAAATAAACAAAATATAAGATAATTGGTGCGGTGGCACTCACATTGGGTACTCAGAATAATCATTGCGCAGAGGCAAAGGCTGCGTTCATGAGTGTTAGATACGCTATTAGCAAGGGGTTTTCCAAAGTTGGGTGGAAGGTGATTCTATGAATATAATAAACTATTTACATGGTACTCATCCCCCGAGCTGGAACATGGATAAGCTAATAAAGGATACGGTAATGATGTTGCAATCTTGTGACGAGACTCGCATCTCTCACTTTTATCGAGAAGGAAACTCTCTTGCCATTTTTTTTGCCAATTTGGTTGTCAGCCTTAGTGAATTTCGCACGTGGGAGGAAGGGTTGATCATTCTTGAGGATGCTAGAAAATTTTTAAGAAATGATGGAGTTGAATAAGTTGTTGTGGCCTTTATGGCATTGTACTTATTCCCATTTGGCATGCTTTATGGGTGTTTTATGGGTTGAGTAATTTTGTTTAGATAGCTTTCACCAGGGTTTTGTGTGTTTTGTATATGCTACCATGGGAGGTGATAGAAGCAGAGTTGAGGAACATTCATGTAGTGATATTCAGAGGGAGAAGAAGCTCTAAAACATTATTTGTCATGGAAATTTCACTCCATTTTTGGAGAGATTACTTAGTCATGATCCTAATGCCTTGGCCAAGTTTGTCTCGCTCTGGCATAACTGCAAGCTAGTGCTGAAAGGGATGGAGGTGGAGGTAAATGAAGACCTTATTGCCACCATTACTAGATTGTTGACTGTGGGAAGAAATTTTTTTAAAGATAAAAAGAGTAATGATGAAGCGATGACCCAGTTTTTTAAGGATGATGAGCAAAAGAATTTGGTCAAGTTGGAGAACTAGGGCTATGATAGAAACTCCTTCAAGAAAATCTGGGCTAGGGTTGGGGAGGTGATGATGCGTTACGTGATGCTGGAAGGGAGATTTAAGGCTCTGCTTGGTCACCACTTCACTCTCTTGAATCACTTCAGGCATGGTTTATTTATTTCTTTTCCCTTTTTTCTTTTGTCTTCTTTGGAATCCTCGATGTATGCTCATTTGAAGAATAAGAGGGCCCCTGTCCTCCATGAAGGGCTTATTTTTCTTATTATGGAGCATGTCCAATCTCTAACCCCGGTTCAGGCCATCAAAGGCAAGGAAGAGGTTTTTGATGCTTTATCAAGTACGTCGGATTCAAAATCCTACTCGGAGGAGGAAGAGGAATGGGATGAGGATGAGGAAGCTGCTTGCCCTATGGTCGTGGCTTTGGCTTCCAAGAAAAGGAAGGTGGTGGGTTCTAAGAGTAATAGGGTACGTAAGAGGCTAGCCTCTTCTGGGAGTGATGACACAGAAGTTGGGTAAGATGGGTCCTCCCCCAAGGATGCAAAATTGGCTGTTGGTAAAGGTGTTTTTGGTGGGGCTCTTGAGGTTGGGGCCCAGGACAATATTGGGTCAATTGAGAAACCAAGAAGACTGTCGAAGAGATTGGCCAATTTGAAGAAGGCTTTTGTTATTACGACCATGGACCCTAAGGAGATTGAGGAAGGGAAGGTTCCTATGAATAAAATAGTGACGATGGAGGATTCTTCAGTTCATGACATGCTGAAGGTGTCCCTTATGAAGGAGGTAGAGGATCTGAATGTGGAGGAGGAGGAAAAGAAAAATGTTAATCCGCCCTTGAAGATTGATCCTTTATTGGAGGATTTTTTGTACTTGGATGAGGATGATACTTCTATGTTTGGCTTGCTGGATATGGCGAGGGCTGGGGCTACGAGAACCTTCAAACTAGCCAAATGGACTCTGCAAGAATTTAATAAAATTAATATTAAGATAAGAGGCTCAAAGGCGAATATGGAGAATGCTCAGAAGGCCTCTGTGTCTGACATGCTCATTGATAGATTGGTGGATTTGGAAGGTTTGTTTAATGATTTCAAGGCTTTGTGCAAGGATAGAATGCAGGTCCTGGAGGACAAGGTTGCTGGTATTAATGTGGATATTAAAAAATTGTTGCAGGTTAGCCATACCTCGGTTAAGAATAGTGTTGAAGCCCTAGAAATTATTTTTAGGAAAATTGGGCAGCTCAGAGAAGACTAGGTTTTCTTCTCGAAGTTTATGGAAAAAGAGCAAATGGCTAAGGGTACAAGGGTAAAAAAATTGTGAAGGATGATGACAAGGTTCCCATTGGTAGAGGTTCAGCAGGTTCAGCTGAATGGAAGAAAGCGTTCGATGTTGAGAAGAAGGAACTGTTGGATATAGTTGAAAAACATAAAAGCCAACAGATTGAGGTGGCCAAAACTCTGAGTGGTCTTAACTAGTTTTTTGTTTCTTTTTGTTTTTTTTTGGTGGTTGTCTTTTGTCTGTTGTTTTGTTGTTATTTTGCTGGTGGGTGCCGATGGTTTTTGGTTGTCTAATTATACTCTGGCACCCGTGGTGGCTGGTTTTTTGGCTATTGGGTTGCTGGTGGTAGACTATAGATTACTTTTTAGAGCAACATTTTATTTCTGATGTAAAGGGTTTCGGGTCCCTTCAAAACCTGTTTTTCCCTATTAATCAAAACAAAATATAAGATAATATAATGGTTTTTTATAGAATTATTGTATTTTTTTCCTTTGATAAGAGTATAGAAGAAGTTTATCAATTCAAAAATTTGAAGAAGTTTTCTTTGCAATAATTGTAAATATTATATTAACATAATACAATATAAAAGAAATATAATATAAACCATATAATTCATAATTTAATATAATGTAATTTATAATATCATAAAAAATGATACTTATCAAATGTTAATTACTAAAATATATTATTAATCAAAATATTTGAAATTATAAAAAAAAAAAAATAATATAAATATACTAAGCACATACACCAATTCACGTTTAATAACGAATACCAACATCAATTATTAATAAATTTTCAAGGTCACAAAGGTACTTACCCAAATTTTTTCTAAACTTAACAACCTCATGTTTTATATGAAAAATTAAAATTCGAAAACTTACAACCATAAACCTAACTCTATTCCAAAATGAACCCTAAACCTAACCCTGCCCCTAACCCTAAACAAAACACTAGCATTAATTCAACCACCAATACTAGAAACAATTATAACTCTAACTCTAACCCTCATCCCAACACTAACTAGAATTTTCAAAATTACTCAAATATAACATTTATCAAATTATTTTCCATTACATAAAATTAATTAAATAATAATAAAAATCCACATAAAATAAACACAATGTAAGATAATATAATTGTTTTTCTATAAAATTATTGTTTTTTTTCTTTGATAAGAGTATAAAAGAAGTTTATCAATTCAAGAATTTGTAGAAGCTTTTTTGCAATAATTATAAATATTTTATCATCATAATACAATATAAAAGAAATATAATTATGCCGAGAGGCATAACCTATAGGCACGGGGTGGAGCATGATCGTTTTAAAAAAAAATGTTAACTTATAAAAATTAAAAGCCGACAACTAAAGCGTTTTATTAAATATTATATCTTTTCAGTCAAAAATTTTCCAATTAATAAATTAAAAGCCAACAACTAAAGAGTTATATTAAATATTATATCGTTTCCATCATAACTTTTCAAACTAATATAAATAGTAAGAATAAAAAACAAATTATTACCTGTAATTACTGGCAAGAGGTGTGAATAGTGAAAATAAATACAGTAGTGGTGCAAATAAATACCTGAGCTCGAATAAAAGGTAAGTCATTTCTACTTTATTTTGGCTATAGTGTTTTCAATCTTTGCAATTATGAAAATATTTTTATGCATTATAATACTTTTTTAGATTTATTTTTTTAGTGTAAAAAGGTAATTCTATTATACTATTTTTTCAATTATAAATAAGAAAGTAGTTTAATATAAAATTTAAATGTATTATTAATTTTTTTTAGTTTTCTTTTTTTAGGTAAAAAGTTAATTTCATTAAAATGTTTTTAATGCTTACATTATAATATTTTTTGTTTTATTATAAGTAAGTAAATATTTTTTAGTTTTATTCTTTTTAGGGTAAAAAGGTAATTCTATTATAATGCTTTTTCAATTACAAATAAGAAAGTAATTTAATATAAAATTTAAATGTATTATTAATTTTTTTAGTTTTATTCTTTTAGGGTAAAAAGTTAATTTCATTAAAATGTTTTTAATGCTTAAATTATAAGTAAGTAAATAATTTTTTAATAAAATATCTATTATGTGATAATGTTCACTATGATATAACACAATAGTTTAATATATAACATAATAATTATAGAATTCATATATAACACATACAATTCATATCACATACAAAAACAAGCAAATAGTGCAATGGATTAATAGGTTTGATTTGTAACTGAAGGGTTATGGGTTCAACTTTCAGGTTTAAAAATTAATATATTTTTTAATTAATTAATTTATTACTAATTTTATTGAAAATTTTATTAATTAACAAAATTGTAATCATAAAAAAATCAAAATAAACTTGTAGTGTAATGTATTAATGCATTTTGTAAACTTGTAGTGTAATGTATTAATGCATTTTGTTAATAATTGAAAGGTTGTGGGTTCATCTCTCATTTGGATTCAAAAGTTATTCACATGATCGTACTTGGATATATGTGAGGCCCATCGTTAGTTGGACTTATGGACATCATATTTTGGTTGCTATGCTTATGATTACACTTTGATACGTTGTACTTTTATCCTATACTTTGTGTTGGATGGTTGTGAACATTGAAACTATTCAAGAATATCTTTTTTTTTCAAAGATCTTGAATATTTTTTAGTTTTAAATATGTTAATTTAGAAACTTACTTTTATATGAAATAGTAAAAAACTGCCACCTCAATTTTACTTGAAGATTTTTTCTTCTTTTAAACAAATCAGTTAAATAATCCTTCAATTAAATAAATATTGTTAAACCATTATATTTGAGCAAATAAATAAGCTAGATGATGATGAATTACTTTATATTGCTACCATTGAACATTCACCTTCACTAGAATTATGTATATTTATTTATATATTTATTAATATATTACTCTTGCCACTTTTGTTTAAAAAAAAAACAGTCACCTTCACGCTTATAAAAGAATGAATAATTTCATCATATTCAATAACTTTATGGAATTATTTTAAATCAATAAAATTGAAAACATATTATGAATAGTTTTATTCTTATCATTCCTAGATACTAACTTTAATTTTCTTGAATTCACTTTGAACGCCAGATAATTGATACTATGGATGTATCAAAAAATGAATCAAAAATCATTTTTTCAAGCCCACATGGCTCTGTAAACTCAAACAATGTTGTTGAAACCATTATGGACAAATGTGAAAGAGGTGTATACAAAATTAGCTGCATTCCCAAAGTTTCTCAAAGAAGTATATCGTGATTAGTTTGAAAATAAAGGGCTTAATACAGTTCTCATCAGTGAAGAATTTGTCATGTATTTACACCATTACAATGAAGTTTTATTTTTATCGTCTACATCTTATTTTACCTTCAAAAAATCTTATTTAATTTGATATAGTTTCAAAATGGTTATATGACTTATGGATATTACTTATATGATAAATTATGATACTTATGCATTTATGTATTCAAATACATGTTGCATAGTTCACAAGAAGGCTTTTATATACATTATAGATGGTTATATGGGTTTTGAATTACATTTATGACATGGATTATTAATGTTATGGTTTATGTACAAACATAGAGAATAAAATATTTATATAAATTGTACAAACATTGATTTATATTGTCATGGATAATATTTATATTATATATAATGTATTAAAGTATATGATGGATGGTTAGAATAAACATGTTTATATAGAATAAACATGTTTATATAATTTAACAATGATTATGTCTTATAAATTTTCATTATATGATGGATAATTAGTGCTATGGTTTATGTAACATAATATGATTTCATTTATTTTCAAAATATAAATATTACATATATATCACTAATACCTCAATATATATATATAATCCTAACTCTAACCATAATCCTAATCCTAAGCGTAATCCTAACCCAAACTCTAACCTTAACCATGTTTGACCCCTAACCATAATTTATATTAAATTTTTATATTAAATATACTAAAATATTATTATTTATCTAATAATATAATAAAATAATATTGTATAATTATATATTAATTCATGTTATGTTGCACCGCGATTGCTACTAGCTTATCTATCTTAATATATTAATATATATATTATACGCTGAGAGATATCATTTTCGAGGCATATTTTTTAAATTCAAAAAAGAAAAAAAGAAAAAAAAAACATCTCGAAAATGATATCTCTCGGTGTATAATATATATATTAATATATTAAGATAGATAAACTAGTATAAATCATATAATTCATAATAACATAATATAATTTATAATATCATAAAAAATGATACTAATCAAATGTTAATTAGTAAAATACATTATTAGTCAAAAGATTTGAAATTTTAAAAAAATCAATGATAATATAAATATACTAAACACATACACCATTTCACAGTTAATAACCAATTTACCAACCTTGATTATTAATAAATTTTCAATGTCACATAGATACTTATCCATATTTTTTTCTAAACTCAACAACCTCATGCTTTATATAGAAAATTAAAATTGCAAAACATCCAACCATAAACCTAACTCTATTCCAAAATCAACCCTAAACCTAATCCTACCCCTAACCCTAAACAAAACACTAGCATTAATTTAACCACCAATGCTAAAAATAATTATAACTCTAGCCCTAACCCTCACCCCAACACTAAATAGAAGTTTCTAACATAATTGTGACCTTAACTCAACACTAGGTACTATAATAATAACCCTTACTATAACCCTATTTGACTATTAATCTTAACCTTAACCATAACCCAAATCCAATCAGTACCCTAACCCTAACTCTCATTAAATTCTAAGTCAAATTGAACCCAAACCATTAATTAGAATTCAAAAGCAAACCTTATTATGTTTAAATATCAACCTTGGATAAACCCAATCATTAATAATAACATATATTAAATTGAAAATCTCGATGTTTCCTATATAGATTATATAATAAGATAGGTAAGCTAGTAAATAATACAATCGTATTTTTATTTATTTTTTAATAGTAAATGATTTCGTCATTTTAATTATTTAAAATAAATAGAATTATAGAGATAAAAAAGGATTTTTGCTAGACTATAACCTATAAGTAATATAATCATATTTTTATTTATTTTTTAATATTTTGATTTATTATTTTATTTAAAAATAATAAATCATGATTTAGTGAGGACTATATCAATGGAGATGAATCATTTGTTTATATCTAAGTTTTTGATCAAGGTAAGCACTTTTGAGTAGAGGGGGCAAACCCTTTATAAAGAAGAAAATAAAACAACTAGAAACAAACAAGAACAACAAGGAGCACTAAGAGTTAACATGAAGAAATTAGTTTTAAAATTGCATCACAATGCTTATCAAAGTTAGGCCCCAATAGCTTTGTAGGAGGACCACCAAAAACTATAGGAGACTGATTTCTTTGTTGAAGGATGAAGGATCAAGAGGAGAATCATTAACTATAGTTGAATGGGTGATCCCACAATAGTGGTTTACAATTTTTGGCCAAACTGGACATTGAAATTATTATTTTTAACTAAATCTTCACATTCGGGAAGCTATAGCGGCTAAACCGTGAAAAATTTGAAGATAATGCAAACTAGAGTCTCATCACATTTTTTCTGTAGATTCTAAAAATATTTTTTTCAAAATTTTTGGAATCATTTTACACTTATTTTTCCATCTCCCATGAAAATTGGTTTTTTTCAAAAACCAACATTTTTAAAAAGTGACGCAGACCGTATAATGCATAACTTTTTTTCCATGAAGGATAAAATTATAATTATTTCGAATTTAGATTTGTAACTCTGATATCTAGTGCTTCCACTTGGTTAGACAGTTTTTTATTGAATATTTTTTCTTTAATCAAGTTTCAAAGTCAAACCAACTACAATTCAGACATAGCGCGACCGTATAATGCATAATTGTTTTTGTATATATCTAAATTCAATTTTTTTTTTTGGTTGGATCAAGGACTTCAATATCTAGTGCACTCATTTTTTTCAATTTTTTTTCTTGATAATCTACTATTTTTCCACATGTGCAGAACATAGACCTTCATTTTCGATGAAAAACCTATATTTAATAAAACTAGAAAAACAAATACATAATAAAACCAAAACATATTAAGATTATATTCGTTGGATAGCTTGTTTCGAGGACTACCTGATTCCAATTGGGTTTGTGAAAATTCATCCATTTTCATCATCAACCCAAGCTCTGAAGTGCAAAAATTCAGGGTTTTTTGGTGTCTCGGAGGAGGGATGAGGAATAAGGGGGGTTTGAATGAACCCCCAAGGGTTCGAGTGAACCCCTAGGGGTTCGCTCAAACCAGGGATCATTCGAACCCTGATTCATTCGAACCCCCCTTTTATAAGGGCTTTTGTTTTCATTTTTGGCGGGAAAGCATTAAAAGAGTTCGCCCGAACCCAGGTTCTAGAGAACCCCTAATGGGTTCGGTCGAACCAGTATGTTCGTACGAACCCGAATACAAAAAATTTATTTTCATCATCTAAGAGACAATCCATCATCTAAGATGTAGGTGACACTCTTTGAGTATGTCTCATCTTCTAAGGGACAATCCACACTACCAATCCCCTTGAAGGGGGCCCAAGATCTTCTTAGGGGGAGAAGGAACTTGCAATTCCTTTGAATGCCTTTAGCCAATCCTTGAAACATGATGCACTACACAATCATGACCTAGATTGTGTCAATTGAGACACATTACAAGGGACCCCTCACACTCAATCAATTGAACCTAGTCACCAAGATTCAAAGAGAAAGTGATTAAGGAGGAGAGTTATTTGTTAACAAGAATGATGACACAAAATCCAAAAAAGAGGAAGTGCTTCCTAGGTCTAGTCACCTCATCAATCATAATGAGATCTCCTAAAGAGAAAGCAATGAAAGTCCACACTTCCTAATCCCAATACTCAAGCAAAAATCTTGGGAGTTTGATCCATAAAGGAAAATTTTCAATGCCAACACTATTAAGATTCATACCTAGTTCCCACTTCTTGAGGAAGAGGCACACTTTTCCAAAAATCCATCGTGCACCCTTCAAGTTTTGAAAATATTATTTAAGAATAGAGAAAGAGATGAGGAAGAAACCATTTGAGAGGAAATCAATTTTCAATAAATCTTTGGTACATTGTTTTCTCCTAGCCCCCAAAAGCTTCCTCACAAGAGAATTTTCCAAATTGGAAGCTAATTTGTCAACAAAATAATCAAGAATAATGAGTTGTCCACTTTGTTAAAACATAAGAACAAAAATAAAGCTAGCTGAAAAGAAGCATTGTTAAGTTCATTAACCCAAGAATTTAATGGGATAAAAAACCCCTATTGTAACCCTTAGAGCTAGCACATGAATGTAAATTTAAGGGCGATAATATCTCTTTAATAGATGGGGGAAACATTGTGCCAAAACTAAGAACCTAGCCAAAATCCCACTCATGTCAATCACTCCAAAAATAATCTTAAGTAGAGGATGGATTAAGAGACTCCATTAGAGGGAAAAGAGCCCCAAATTTGATTGAGATCCCATACACACCTTGATTTAAAGTACTTGTAGGGCCAACACTTGTGCACACATTTATCCATAAATTCAATGCCTTAATGCACTCATTGACCTCAAAAGAGCCTCCTTAGTATTCAATGTCCAAATCCTCTTCATCCTTGTCATCATCTTGACCTTCTAAATTGCAACCCTATTGTTCCCACCTAGTCCCCATTATAATGTCACATTCTTGGTTTACTAAAATTATTAGACCATGTTATTAATTTTGTTTTATTTTAAAATAATACACTTTATAAAATAAAACTTTGTGATCAAAATTTAATTCAAGTTAAAAACATGTATATATATATATATATATATATATATATGTTATAAATTCAATATAATTTGTTGTTGAATCATCTATTTCTTGAATGAAGAATTTATTATAAATATTTAGTTGTTCACCTATTCTTGAAAACTCTCCAAAGAAAAGCCAATCCCACCCAACCATACAATAAAAAAATTATCTACATTTTGTTGGTTCTCAAAATTGTAATTCACTAAATCCCTAAAGGCACACCTCTTCTTGAGTGCTAGGGGTGTGAACCCTAGGGAAAAGCCTCAAACTCTTGATTAGATAGGTAAAATTTGAACCAATTTCTAAGGTGGGTGAGACCTTCTTTGAATTTAACCCGAACTAAAACTATGAGGGTAAATTCCTAAGGTATTCTATATATATTTTAGATTAAATAAATTGTAACATGGTCTAATGTACAATTGAACCCTATATTTTCCATTAGCTCAAGACAAAGTAGTTGTATGTACTACCTATATTAAGTTTCCATTCACACACATCAATAAATGGAATCATTATTGTATCCCTTAGGATAGTTACATTTAACATTACATACACAAAGACAAGGTTTAGACATATTGGACATAATCCTTTGATGATTTAGAAAGTTAGTTTCTCTTAAGACGAATCCCTATTTTACAACACTAAATCGTGAACAACATGATATCTAATTCCTACTTACAAACTATTTAATGATATGTTTAGTTTAGGAATATGGTGAATCATAGCTTCTAGGATTAAGTTCCTATCCATTGGTTCATAGAGTTTGAATAAAATACAAGGAGAAACTAATGGAAATTAAAATAAATATGAGTTGTGCATACATATACACAACTAATAATGATTTCAAACAAGTAAACGTTCCTATTTATCCATCCTAGACTAAAAAAATCATATGCATAATAAAAAATATATAGTTACAATAATTGTAATGACCTGGAATATTGTCATATTCATCTAATCTTGAATTAAAATCACACCAATAAATGTAGTGATGGGAAACCCTAAGCTATAAATTTCTCAAATCTATAGTACAAATGGAACCATGGAGTTATTCATTTACAAAAACAATTTAAAAATATAATCTCCCTATGATTTATAAACATTTTTTCTCTAATGGAAACCAAATTTCTAGGTTTTGAAACCATAGAAGCTTGTTTGGCTTGTAGTCACATAAAGAGAAAAATGACCAACTATTAAATGGAAAAATAACTAGTATATGTAGATTTGAATTTTGGGTGCCCAATTTGTATGTAGGATCCTTGGGATGATGAAATAGTGGTTTCCATGAGGAAACCCATCATTTTATGATTATACAAATAAATCCCTTATGGTTCACATTAGTGTAAATAGGGTCATTACATAACTAGTTAGTTAATTACACTTTCTAGGTTGACCTATTCACATTTCTCAAGTCTCCACTTAGGGAATTTTAGCTTTTTTCTTCCCTCATATGGTTGAGGAATGTTTCCTCATCACTTAAGACACCTATTGCATCCATACTTGCCACTTTCTCACACACTTGTCAAGTGATCTCATAAGTTTCACATGCTTAGAGAAGTAGTCTAAGTTTCACTACTAGCTTCTCACATCCTCATCCTTTTGTATATATGCAAGATTTTCCATTGTATTTTACACACACTTAATTTTTATTATAGATATTATTGTGTTCATTATTTCAATTGTGGAAGCTTATTAATTCATACTTTTTGATCTTGGTATTCTCCAACATGGTATTAGAGCCCATGAGAGTACATTACTTTCCAAATCAAGGTGAATCCTGCACATATGCCTATCATTAGAGTGTAGTGGATTGAAATAGACATGCCATTGCATCCAGAAGGCCTAAGAAATGAAGAAATACCTTTCATTTTATCAATTTTTGTAACTTTTATTTTCTTGTAATTTTTTAATTCCTATACTTTGGTGTGTGATACAAATTTGTAATATACCATACAAATTAGTACAATACAAAATTATTTCCACAAAAATAATTTTTGTAGAAAAGGGGTGAAATAACCCTCTACCCATTTTCTATTTCGATAAAAAAATGGCCTCTTATGAGAAATTTGGCCTATCAGCCTATTGGAGGGTTTCATCTATATTTTGTAGGTGTAAATTTTGTTGGGAATATTTTTTGTAGGGTTATTATTTGTAGTGAAGTCATGACCCTTCAAGAAGTTTCCTCATCATCTATTAGATCATCTCTTTGATTCACATTCTTATGTGGGTACTTGACTTAGGTCTTTGAAGGAGCCAATAACTACCTACAAAGACAAACATACTCCACAATCAACAAGCTCTTTATATAGCATGAATTTCATCATTTGGAGATTGATAAGTTGTAATGGAGCTTTTTTAGTGACATATCTAGGAACTATATTATAGGTATCTCTATAAGAATCACCCTACATAGCCCAACCTCCCATTCTAGTGACCTTAAAGCATAGGAGTAGGAAGAATATTTAATTATTTCCTTGTAATCTGTAGCCACCACTCTCCATCACCCCTAGCAAAGACCCACAAGAAAGATTATGAGGGATATTCAATGTTCCATACCATATCTACGTATTATATTGTTGTTTGTTTTGTATTCTTGACCATGATGGTTATTGAATGAATTTGCATTAATGTTAATGTTCAAGTAGGAGACATCTACATTTACCTTCTCAATGACTATCTCCAATCAACATGCGTGAGATCTTAGGGCTCTCACAAGGATACTAGTATCAAATTGTACTAGTGATGAATATAATATTTCTTACAACAGTCCCTAAAAGAACCGACCTTGTGCTAACAACACATGAACTCTCCGCTCCTTAACTCCTTTGACCTACATGCTTGATCCACACACCATCTTCCAATGACCCCTCTAGGGAACTACTTCTACTCAAGCTATTCCCTTTTGAATCAAGCTTCTTTCTTCCCTTGTAAGTCTCCCAACTACCATAGATCATGATTTTTAATAACATAGTATTATCCTTTCTTTCCTTGAACATTGACATTTATTGTTTGTTATGTTTAGCTTTTGTTGTTTGTTACAATTGCTATGCCTTAGCAATTTTTAAGAGAATATGCTAGGTTTTATAACTGTCAAAAATTATATGTAAGAATAACTATTGTAACAATTAGTATTAGATGTACCAAATAGAGGTTAGTTAGTTACTCAAAACTCTAACTATCAAAGATAACTTTTATGCCAAGATTAAATTATGCTAGTTAATAATAATTTTTTGTAAAGGGTAGATTTTTTTTTCATAACTTGCAAATGGGGAGGTAGTTTTTCAATTGTAAATAACCAATAGGAATCTAGCTCCATCAATGTCACTTTGGAATTGAGAAATTGTATATTATATTTTATTTATTAGCATTTTTGGCCTTAGACAATTTTTTCTAAGAGCTCTACCTTGTATCTCTGCACTCTCTCATGCTCCTTAGCCTCCTTTGAGAGATTTACATTTTCTTTGCACCTCTTGCACTATCCCCATCCCTCCATATTGTTATGGCATGAGTTGTATTGGTTGATGAACTACCCATGATGCTTGATATGCTATTGTGGTCCTGGCCTCATCCACCTTAATATGTAGATCCCATATCATGAAAACTAAACATCTCTACCTCTTTACTACATCCTATCTATATACTTGTGGCCCCACTCCTTGACCTCTCATGTCACCTGTACAAATACATGTGGCCCCTTAGTGTCATCATGAGAAAATAAAAAACAAGAACCTGACCCAATCTAGCCTATCACTCTATCAAATATTCATATATTTCAATCAAATAGTAGGGTGTCAACATCACTATAAGTCACCTTATCAACCCTTAAACTCTATGTATTGACTCCATGTGATGTATCATGGCTAAAAATCATCTAAGGCCTATCACCAATACTCCATGCTCCCTATCTCCTAATAATGCACCACATAATCTCAACCATACACCTATTACTCATTTGCATCATGATGAACTTGATCACCCATGGGCTTGAACTCTACTATGTGCTCCCATGCATATACCCGTAGAAGGGTCACATGAACTATGCTGGATCCCCATATGTACACAATGATATGAAAATATTTGTATAATTAGGCTAAACAAAATTTTCCCCCATAAAAACCTACATCTGTGCTCCATCATGTTTACTATGCAATTAATCAATCCAAGGGAAAAGTTCCTCCCACCCTTTTCAAACAACAATATACCACAAATAAGAGCCACTATCACCAATTCCATGTTTGGGACCTACCCCTAATATCTATCTATATCTAGTTGGCAGCTTGTATGTGGAACATATGCTTAAGCCCAAAAAATCATGTCAACAACACATTTATATCCTTGGTCAAGGTGTATACCAATCGAATCCTAATCGATAACTATAGAATCCAACATACATCCTCTTAATTCATAGTAATCTCCCTTGTTAGGAGATGAAATATACTCATCTTTGACCGTCGTCTCTCCACTAGCACCATCGACATGGTCCTATGTGCTCAAATCACTAACATTCAAGCTACATAGTATATTCCATACACTAATAGTAGCTCCCAGTCTATATGTTATAAAATCCCTCATTCAATGATAACATAATTGATATTTACTCCCATGTCTCCATTGGCCTCAATTGAAATTGCATATCACAATCATTCATTAGCCTATCATTCATTCAATTTAGCTAAGAACCTAATGCGTTCTCCCATCTCTTCTCTTCCCTATTTTCCCCTTTTCCTCCCTGGAAAGATCCATAAAAAAATAGAGCACATTCATCATTTTCTAGAAAGAATTTCCAGTTACATGGTTCAATCCTTCCTTTTTGTCTATCCACCAATTTGCAATGTATCCACTAAAAATTAACCTATCCAACTCTTTTCCTACCCATCCACCTATGTTTTGGTGCATTTGTCAAAAATATTTGTGGATTTTATGAAGTGCTCTACATTTACTAATTTCACAACACAATCGTTGAACCATGATTAACAAATGTGTCTCACGTGTTCTTTCACCTCATAAATTACCCTAAACTAATTCAAAATAAATGTAACTTCAAGTTATGTACTTGATTGGCTACTCCTTGTGGCTACAAATACCACCTCACCCATTCTACCCGATACTCTAAGTCTGATACACACACCTCCACTACTCTATTTTTCTCTTCTACTCTTCTCAAATTTTCTAGCATAGGGTGAAATTGACTTGTTTTTGCCTACCTTGAGCCCATTTAAATACCCCTCTTCACCCTTTCTACTGTTATTTATTCCTTCTTTCTCCATTTTTCCCTATTTTTCTTCCATCTTTCATAATGTCTCATTCTCTTTTCAGTTCCAATGTCATTTTATTCTTTCATGAGTTCTCTTAGACATATTTTTATCCATGGGCCATCTCAAGGAGGCATCACTACCTCATCATTTTCATCCATTTTTATTGATTGAAGCACAATCTTCTATCCATTTTTCTTTGAGTGACCTATATTTTATTTTTCTTTGAATAAAATATTATTTTAATGTTACTTCAAAGAGGGGTGAAATGTAGACACCTAAAATCAACACTTCTATCATTTCCCCTATTTCTTCTAAATCACTTACCATTTCTCATCGAATTCCCTCATTTCCAACTCTTTTATTAATCAAATAATATTTTATTATTTAATTAATATCCCCTCATCTAATTTTAATTAAATAATATCATATTATCTAATTAATATTCATCATCACATATTAATTAAATTAAATTAATATTTCTCCCAAAATTACTATCACTTTTGAAAAATTAATATTTGTCTAAAGGGTAAGTGCACAAAGATGGGGGACCAAAAAGAGGTCTTAAGTGGCCACTTTTTTTCTTTTCTTTCTGAAATCAAGACTGACCTTGGATGAGAAATTGAAGTCAGTTACACTCAAAATTTGAATATGCGATAAAAAAGAGTTGTAATGCTCCAAATATGCTTTCTAAACTACTAGTTAATTTATTGAAAACAATAGATATTAAGGGGTTCAAAAAGGGGGAAAACACAAGTGGTCATGTTTTTTTTTTAAATATAATATAGCATTTGGTGTGGCCCCCCTAAAATGTTAGAATTTTTAGTATTTCAAAAATATCTTCAATGAGAAACTAGATAACACCATGTAGTTTATGCCTAATTATTCTATTATTATTTTAATAAAAATATGATTTTTTACTAATTTTCAAACTACACGTTCTAAAAAAATAGAAAGTTGACCATGCCACACCCTAATTTTTTTGAAAAATGATCAAAAAACATTTTTTCAATATGTTAAATGGATTCTAGATTGTCAAAATGTAATTTATTTGAAATTTCAATGAATGGTAAAAAATAAATTCAAAAATACCACACATTGTTTTTTGACAAAAAATAGATACACTAACAAAAAAAATAAAAAATGAAAACCTTAAAGTACTGGAAACACAAAAAAAATTACATGGTTAGAAAGCTAAGAGAGAGATTAACATTATCATTATGTTTTTTGACTTGACCAAACATGTGAAAACCTGATGGGGAGCACACTCAAAATTTTGTCTTTTTTTTACTATTTTCAAAAACACATCTTTGGACATTGAAAAGTCACTTCAAACCTTTGGGTTGTAAGCCCAAGGAAAATCCAAGCCAAAGGCTTGGAAATTTCCAAGGAAAACAATAATGTGAGTGTATTATAACATGCTTGCATTATGTGAATGCATTCACAAAATACTAGCATGTTATAATGTACTCACATTATGTGAATGCATTAGCAAAAAATGTGAATGTTATAATGAACTCATATTATATGATTGCGCAAAATGTGAGCACATTATAACATGCTCGCATTATGTGATTTCATAGAATATGAGCATGTTATAACATACTCGCATTGTTTTTTCTTTAGAAATTTCTCTTCCACTTTCTCTTTCTCTTCTAATGAAACTATATACATGAAATAAACATTTAATTTTTTATACTTTAAAAGTTATATTTCATGTATATAGTTTCAAGATGT